>LJIJ01003908.1:0-16860 GCA_001718145.1 Orchesella cincta | reverse complement strand
CTGTTGATATGTATTCTAGCCTGACTTGCCGCAAAGATGAGATGATTATGCAGTGGTCAGCCTACCTACATTATAAAAAGTGTTGCCTATTACTTCAACTTTCCACTTCCAAACATTGGCGAACTACAGTTTAATGGATTTTATCAATAACGCGGAATAAATTATACTATATAAGTATACATACGCCAACCATACACGAAATCGGCATCATTACAAGTAAAGGACGAGGAAGTAACCCATCAAATATTTATGTGTTTATTCATGACTCTTCACGAGCAAGTTTGTCTTTCTTATTAACTTTTAGACTTTTAGTAGTATAGCAGCGACTACTGTGTAACGGCGTAGCTTCTGGTGTGTATTCGTATACAAACCTTTTAAATCAAGATGATCTCGGTAAGCTGTTGACGGTGACGGTTCGAAAGAGGACATGCAAGTACATTCAATATTACAACCAATTCATTACACCTCTTTCCACTCATGATTTGAATGGAGAACTTTATTACTTTCTTACCGTCCTATCTCCAATTTTACAATTTATTACGGAAAATCACGAGAGAAAGAGGAGACGGTGAAAACTGCATGCATCAAGGGGAAAACTAATCAGAAAATTCATGTATGCAATGCATAATCCCAATCAATAAAATGTGTTTTTCAAGGAAGTGTTGTCTCAAAAGTTGTCTCAATCCATTTCCAGAAGGAATTTTACAAAAATATTTATTTGGGGCGAATACAATACGTAGTACGTGCTTCAGCACTTACACTCGATAAATCGAAGTAAATATAGGTTGATGTGATCTATCTTCGCAATATCTTATATTCCAAAGTGAAAACATGTTTTGGATTGTTTATGTTCATGATATCATTAAACACAACTTGTAAAATCTGTATCAAATTTCTCACCGAGTTTTTCTTGTCAACCTCCCAAAAATATGGATGATAAATGTTTACTTTAATCCGATACAGCAGAACAGGTAAAAAAATTGTCATATGAGAATTTGGGACGAATCGTAGATTTCCACATACTTCAAGCATATGGATGTTTGCTTAGTCAATTTAATTTGTGTGATTTGTGATCGCGTTTCAATTTTCAATACTTGCACAGCACTTGAAACCCGCTGATGCAATACAAATATATTTTTTTAAAGTTATGATTCGTAAGGAAATATGTTGTCATGTGTACCGTCATAAACTTGGCTGATCAAAACTATACCGATTCCAGAAGCATTCAGCCCTAACATAACGTTTATACTGCTAATAATGCGTTTCATATTGATGTAGTTTGTGAACTGGACTAAATTAATTCTCGATAGTATTACTATTCATTACATTCACCTAATGCAGCGCAGTCATATATTATTTTTTATTGCTTTCTTGTAAAGATTGATCCCATTTTAATTAAATACCTGGACAATTGCCGACGTAAAAATCATGACCCAAATAATTGGGGTGGTTAGACAATAGTTGTGTATAATTAATTCACTCGATCTTTATTGCTTCTGAACTCCGTTCAGTATTTATAAATGAATGTGCATATACTATATCAATTATACATATCCTAATCCTCCTCTATAATAGAAATTCTTGGGGCAAAACGAGATTAGGCTAGTCCTTCCAAACTATCCCATCAACCTTTTATATCCACTATTGTTGAGTGATACTGCTTTTTGTACTTTCTAGATATTTTGGTTCATTTATTCCAGAGAGTCTGAAGCCACTACTCGTTCAATTGATAGATACAAAAGGCAACCTTACTAGCAATTATCTCTTCTCCATCAAACGCAACCGATTGCAGATTAAAAATTGTATAACCTTTCTAAACAGTGAGCAAGTTTGGAAAAAAGAATCTCAGCAGAGAGTATAAACAAAAGAAAGTACGTAATTTCATATATAAAAACTCGTAAAAAATGTTTCTTATCAGCATTCAGAAAAACAGCAGCAATCCAGCCACTGTCTGCCAACTATAAAAATTTTATGTATGCGTGCGACTAGCTTTGTCAAGTGGGTTTGACTTCCCCAACCAGACCAAGACAAGACCTTTCGCATGCCAAGGCGAAGGCAACGAGAACCTTAGCCCTTACAGAATTCCAAACAATCTTTTGATGGAGACAGAGACAGTGAGAAAAAATTAAAGTCAAGGCGAGAATAATAAGAGATCTCATCTGATCATCTCAAGGACCATCCACTAAAAAGTGACTGAAAACTTGCAGTTGGAGGAGAAATAGGCACGGGCAGCTAAAAAGTAAATCTTTTTTGATGACTCTTCACATGTCATGTCATGCACAGCTATAAAGTATAAAGCCTCACTTTTTTTAGTCTCTTGACAGATATCCCAACTTGTTCCTCAGTCTGTTAAGTTTGTACGTGCGAACTGCATCAAAAGAATGATCAACAGCGCAGAAAAGACAGAAGAGATCAAAAAGTGGACAGCAAACAAACAGGGAATGCTCCCAATTAAGGCAATTATCAATGACGGCCATCTCTTTCCCGTCTTCACTTTGTGTCAACCTTCTCATCTCCTCTTGCCTCAAATTTATATCTCTTTCTCTCTTTTGAATGACAAAGACCAGTTGCCAAATTCCAAAACTTGAAGTGATGTCTATTAGTTAGCTTTTGATAAATGACTCTCCAACAATAAACCGCTATAGATAATCTTGACGTTTTTATCAGCACATTTTTCAAATAAAAATAATTCCAATGGATTAAATAAGGAGTTTTATGCCAAATAGTTTGCACACCTCTAAATCCAACATTACTACGCAATCTTGTCCTTATTTAGAGAATATAAGAACGTGAAAATGAAAACTGGTGCGGATAATTGCTACTTTTGCACGCTACTAATTGCAGCCTTTTCACGTTCTTTATATTCTCTAAATAAGGACAAGATTGCGTAGTAATGTTGGATTTAGAGGTGTGCAAACTATTTGGCATAAAACTCCTTATTTAATCCATTGGAATTATTTTTATTTGAAAAATGTGCTGATAAAAACGTCAAGATTATCTATAGCGGTTTATTGTTGGAGAGTCATTTATCAAAAGCTAACTAATAGACACCACTTCAAGTTTTGGAATTTGGCAAACTGGTCTTTGTCATTTCAAAGAGAGAAAGAGATATAATTTTGAGGCAAGAGGAGATGAGAAGGTTGACACAAAGTGAAGACGGAAAGAGATGGCCGTCATTGATAATTGCCTTAATTGGGAGCATTCCCTGTTTGTTTGCTGTCCACTTTTTGATCTCTTCTGTCTTTTCTGCGCTGTTGATCATTCTTTTGATGCAGTTCGCACGTACAAACTTAACAGACTGAGGAACAAGTTGGGATATCTGTCAAGAGACTAAAAAAAGTGAGGCTTTATTTTATATAGCTGTGCATGACATGACATGTGAAGAGTCATCAAAAAAGATTTACTTTTTTTACTGCCCGTGCCTATTTCTCCTCCAACTGCAAGTTTTCAGTCACTTTTTTAGTGGATGGTCTTGAGATGATCAGATGAGATCTCTTATTATTCTCGCCTTGACTTTAATTTTTTCTCACTGTCTCTGTCTCCATCAAAAGATTGTTTGGAATTTTGTAAGGGCTAAGGTTCTCGTTGCCTTCGCCTTGGCATGCCGAAAGGTCTTGTCTTGGTCTGGTTGGGGAAGTCAAACCCACTTGACAAAGCTAGTCGCACGCATACATAAAATTTTTTATAGTTGGCAGACAGTGCTGGATTGCTGCTGTTTTTCTGAATGCTGATAAGAAACATTTTTTACGAGTTTTTATATATGAAATTACGTACTTTCTTTTGTTTATACTCTCTGCTGAGATTCTTTTTTCCAAACTTGCTCACTGTTTAGAAAGATTATACAATTTTAATCTGCAATCGGTTCGTTTGATGGAGAAGAGATAATTGCTAGTAAATGTTGCCTTTGTATCTATTAATTGAACGAGTAGTGCTTCAGACTCTCTTGGAATAAATGAACCAAAATATCTAGAAAGTACAAAGCCAGTATCACTCAACAATAGTGGATAAAAGGTTGATGGATAGTTTGGAAGGACTAGCTAATCTCGTTTTGCCCAAGCTTTCTATTATAGAGGATTAGGATATAGGTATAATTGATATAGTATATGCACCATTCATTTATATACTGAACGGAGTTCAGAAAGCAATAAAGGATCGAGTGAATTAATTAACACAACTATTGTCTACCACCCCAATTATTTGGGTCATGATTTTTACGTCGGCAATTGTCCAGGTATTAATTAAAATGGGATCAATCTTTACAAGAAAGCAATAAAAAATAATATATGACTGCGGCTGCATTAGATGAATGTAATGAATAGCAATATTATCGAGAATTAATTTAGTCCAGTTCACAAACTACATCAATATGAAACGCATTATTAGCAGTATAAACGTTATGTTAGGGCTGAATGCTTCTGGAATCGGTATAGTTTGATCAGCCAAGTTTTAGACGTACACATACAACATAATTTCCTTACGAATCATAACTAAAAAAAATACATTTGTATTGCATCAGCGATTTTCAAGTGTGTACAAGTAATTGAAAATTGAAACCGATCACAAATCACACAAATTAAATTTGAACTAACAGCATCCATATGCTTGAAGTGTATGGAAATCTATGATTCGTCCCAAATACTATCATGACAATTTTTTTACCCTGTTCTGCTGTATCGGATTAAGTAAACATTTATCATCCATATTTTTGGGAGGTTGACAAGAAAAACTCGGTGAGAATTTGATACAGATTTTACAAGTTGTGTTATGATATCATGAACATAAACAATCCAAAACATGTTTTCACTTTGGAATATAAGATATTGCGAAGCTAGATCACATCAACCTATATTTACTTCGATTTATCGAGTGTAAGTGTGAGCACGTACGTATTTATTCGCCCCAAATAAAATTTTTGTAAAATTCCTTCTGAAGTGTATTGAGACAACTTTTTAGACAACCACTTCCTTGAAAAACACATTTTATTGATTGGGATTATGCATTGCATACATATGAATTTCCTGATTAGTTTTTCCCCTTTGATCATGCAGTTTTCAACCGTCTCCCCTTTCTCCTCGTGATTTCCGTAATAAATTGTAAAATTGGAGATAGACGGAAGAAAGTAATAAAGTTCTCCATTCAAATCATGAGTGGAAAGAGGTGTAATGAATTGGTTGTAATATTGAATGTACTTGCATGTCCTCTTTCGAACCGTCACCGTCAACAGCTTTACCGATCATCTTGATTTAAAAGGTTTATATACGAATACACACCAGAAGCTACGCCGTTACGCAGTAGCGCTATACTAAAAAGTCTAAAGTTAATAAGAAAGACAAACTTGCTCGTGAAGAGTCATGAATAAACACATAAATATTTGATGGGTTACTTCCCTCCTTTACTTGTAATGATGCAGATTTCGTGTATGGTTGGCGTACTGTATACTTATATAGTATATATTTATTCCGCGTTATTGATAAAATCCATTAAACTGTAGTTCGCCAAGGTTTGGAAGTGGAATTGAAGTAATAGGACAACACTTTTTAATAATGTAGGTAGGGAGCCACTGCATAATCATCTCATCTTGCAAGTCAGGCTAGGATACATATCAACAGGAAAAAGTAAACATAATGAAACTCATCATGAGCTAAGTAAAGTAGTCTTGGGAAGATGTGGAAGAAATTGTAGGGAAAGTAAAGTACACAAGAAAATGCTGAATACCCATATTGAGCAACTAGGACACGAAACTTGACTATCAGGTTTTTTTATCTTATTAAAATATAAGCAAAGTGTGTTTAGTTTGTAGTAGTAGTAGTTCCATGCTTTTAGCTAAAGTGCTAACCATCATAATATCCTTCAAGCGTGAGGAAAAGAAGGTACTTAATTTTCTTCAAAAAAATGCTACTCCCCAACTCCAACTCAATTCGCCACCACCTTCTTAATACACCCAAAAATTTGTAGCCTCGATGATCATTCCTTCACACGGGCATTAGCAAAAATAAATTGAATAAGTTTTAACAAAATGTTTGTGTTTCTCTTTCTGGTATTTCACATTTCCCGTCTGTTGACTGCTGATAAGATGATAAAGCCACTGGTGCATGGTCTTTAGGTAAACTCTTATCTCTACCCACCAACAACTTTATACCCTTTACCTTAGAAGACTTGGTCGGATTGTAATAGTCTGTTGGTACGATAAGATATATGATAGGGTATATAACGTGCCGTGTTCAAACGTAGAATGAACTACGTCTACTCAATCTTCAAAAAATTCTGTTCAGAAGAGCTGGATACATTTCGAAAATAGGGCAGTTTTGTCTAATTTAAACTTTCTAATACAAAATTGGTTAGCTGACTCACGTTTTCGTAAACCACACGCATCTGTCAAAAACATCATTGAAAGATTATATGCCCAAGAGAGGAATTAGTTAGAAAAACGTGTATAAAAGTTCTAAACACCACGCAAAGCTTAAACTATTTTTTCTTTTCAACTTGTTCATCAGTGGAATAGCCAGCAGATTAGTTTTGATGCACAGGTAGCTACAGCCGAATTCTGGATAAGGCATAAAATTGTTCACCCGCTGGTACTCCAGGTACGGGATACTAAATATTCCATCGGGCTGGTTCTGACGTGAGTATGACCTCTGATTGTGGATATGAAGGATTAAAGCATGCTGTAAGTATTTACAAAATGTCTACCATAAACTAGCACCTAAGCACCGTGATAAAAGTTCAGTATGAAATCTGATACTTTTGAGGCTCTGAGAACTCAGAACCCCAAAAAGTTCAAGTATGTTTATAATTGGCCCAATTTTAAAAACTCTCGTTTCCTTTCTTGAGCAACATTCCCACAATACCAGAACATTTTCATCCAGTCTGGTCTAGACTAGACCAGGGTGAACTACATTGAGCCAAAACTATGGTGGTCCCCAATCTCCTATATATGGACGGTGATGGAACAAAAAAATGGTGTTCTGTGAAAGTTCAAAATAAAATAAAAAGCTTGCAAAAAGAAGAAATATGCTGGGGTAAACTTTTTCTCAACCCTGACTAACTCTCACCTCACATTATACTTCATGAAAAGTTTTTGTCGCATCCTATTTTTTTACTATTGGCTGAGTTCACGTTTCCCCCAAGAAACTTATTTTTGTTTTCCTTTGTCTTTAATGCATGCATAATAGCTACAAGCAAACCCGATTGTCTAATCCAATGACAATCACGTACCACTTTCCTTTGCTACCACCAAAAGAAGAAATATAATAACGAGTTTCGTGTGTTTGTGTCTACTGTCTACTAACATACATGTAATATAGTGGGAGAAGTGAAAATGTAACGAACGTGGAAACGATAATGTTTCATGTATTTCAAAGGATATGGTAAAAGCTACCCAGCAACTTTTTCCATTGAAAATATATGTCATATTTTTTCTTAAAAGCAAAAGCAGAATGTGCAGTGTTTTTGCTTTCAAAGCATGTTTCCACCGACTGAGGAATTTCGGAAAGCTTTAGTTAAAAAAGGGAAGCATGGATGGAACAAATGGGATTTGTCTCATGTGACATCCAACACATATTATAAAAATGACATGATGACATAGACTAGTCACGGGAACGGAGAAAGCAGAACAGATAAAAGTGAAAGTGACGTGGGAATGATGGTTTATTAAAATTAAGAGTGCCTGGTTGGTATATTGGGAGTAATATGCATGCCAGAAGCAGAATCGTGCCGCGCTGCTGGTAGAATTACAAATAGATTGGGGAACAGATTGAAACAAATGACATTGTGATTCTTAACAGAAGAACTGAAAAAACATGACTAAAAAGGTCACATATCAACAATTTAAATGGTTTGGGTGATACTTAATTTGCTTTATGTTTGGTCGTATTTAAATGGAATTCATTTTTATGAAGACTCAAAATATCTTATACAATTTAATACAGTTTAGGTTTGAAATTTACGACATTTGACATCTATCTAGCTGGAGTTTCATTCACATATTAGTATAACATAAAATATAGATTTTTTAAATATAACTTTCTTCTGGTCTAGTAAGTGGACACAACGTTTTGACGTTTAACAGTCAATTTTTAGGACACTGTAAATCAGATTTCAATATTTCCTTTTTTGTAGCCGCAGTAGCAAAACCCAATTCAAGTTCAAGACTTTTATCATAGTTGCGGATTTTTGTTTTGCTGAAAAGTCGTAACAGTCCATATAAGGATATACTTAAGAATTCAATGCAGCATATTTGTCGTTGTCCTAAAGAAAATGTTTGAATAATGGCTGCTTTGTTTATAGTTTACTTTTCTTTATAGATATAAAAAATCCGCATTAGGCTGGTGTAAGATATTTCCGTACTAATATTATTCAACAACGAAACGTTTTATGATTTTCAGTTTATTATTTAGATATGAAACACTATTTGACGGGAAGTTTGAAACCTTCCTTCAGTTTGGGCTATTGAGCTCAAACTTAGATGAAAACATCATGCCATGTTTTATCGTTGATGATTTTAAGGGGAAGTACATATAATCTACAAATTCATGAATACAATAGGAGAATGGAAGTACGTAACGAAACCACAACAAGCGTTTCATGACCATTGCCGACAGAATTCATTTCAAAAAGACATGTTTCAGATCTCGGCTGACTGGCGACTTCCTTATATATCATCGACTGCATCTTGAATAGAAAATGTAATGTCGCTTTTGATTTCTTATGACACACGTGTACCTAATGTGCTTGTGGGTGTTCTCAAAGAAGTTTTCAATGCTAGATAGATAGACACATAAATATCGGTATCTTTTGCAAATAGCAAATGGAAAGAAAGAAAGGTGCATGTCATGCTGTGATGCTGTGACAGTCCTGTAAATTCAAATGAAAGGGAATACACTAGCAACTTCAAGATACACATGCAGGTCTAATGGAAAGAGAGAAACTACAATCCAGGCAACTCGCGTAGGTATAGTGTAAAAGCTTCGTAATATTCAACTATTCAATATAACGTATTTGCACTTTTGCTAAATGGAGCCGCTTAATATTGTATGAAACGAAATGGTTGGAATATGCTCAAAAATGATTTAAAATTTTAAACAATATCCGCTGTGTTTGTTGCGGACAATTTCCTTAATATCCGGTCCTACCCAGCGTAGATAACTTTTAGAATGCAGTATGACAATCAAAAAAGCTTGTTTGAGTGAAATAGATGGATTTTTCAAACATTTATTCCAGCATGTATCCTCTAAGGAATAATCTTATAACTAATGGAAGATGTTGCAGTAACGTTGCTTTTTTCTACTACATCTTTTGTACCCATCTGCCAGTTATCCCTTCAAAGCATTTTGGGAAAAATTGTGATGGCTCAGGAGTACACAAGCATCAGTATTCAAATGGGGCACTCTGAGATCAAATTTATTTCACTTGAGAAAGTTCTTGCAAAACACAAAATGTTTTAGCATCAGTTGCCTAGCTTGTATTAAACTGCGGGTTATTACACTTTCAGATTTCCTCTAGTTTTTCATTATTTTTCCTGTACGATAAAACAATTCATTTTACAAGGGTATAGGACAAACTGCAATAAAAAACAATCCCTTTATACATCATACTTCTAGTACATGTTTAAAGGCATTTGTGCGTAAGGGCTTCATTCGACTCTAAGTCGTTGTGTTGTAGCCATATAATAAAAAGTTTGAAATTCCAGTGAAATAGAAAATGAATGTTCTGATGAAAATAATGAGCCTTTGTACAATGTACGTTGAAAATCTTGTTAGAAAAGTAAGGAGCTAAGTTCTTGCTCATTTTTTGCATCATTCACCATATCACTCTTTGTACAGTGAAGGAGTAATGTGGCGTTGTGTTCTAAAAGCACAAACATGTGATGGATTCTATTGACTGGAAAGAATGGGGGTAAAAGGGAGTCAAGTCTTATTTTATGGAGCGGTGCCAAAGGGAAATGCAGCGTGAAATCTTTGTTGTTTCACGGGCTGTTAAGCTGAATCTTCCATCATCATCAGCAACAACGGGCTTGTGCTCACCAAGGGGAAAATGGTTGTACAATATTTTTCATTTTCACTCCCATCACTCTCCAGATCTGCCACAAAAGGGGGTAAACAACACTAGAATACATGCCGACTATTTGGTTTGTAAAGCTGAAAGTAACATGCTTTCACAGATCAGTGACCAGAACAAGACCAGACCGCATCAGAATCAGCTACTTGACCGATTTTGAGCGGAGGATACCTTGATTCAAGCCAACACAAATTGATTAGTTCCATTTAATATTTCAGTTTGGCTAGTTATGCTAATGCCCTTTGGAAGGATTGAAATATGAGGCTTGAAGCTGAATGGAGGAATGTGTCTAGAATAGCATGACCTTTTCCCTATACGTACTTCTCAATTGTCAACTTCAATTAGTGCTTTTCATTTATTCACACCAGCAAAGCAACGTCCCATCCAAAAGACCACATTACAGTTGTGCAAAGGGTGTCAATTGTACCATTTTACATTGGCTACACTTTCACTCTCTTCACATACCTTTGCGTTTCAACTGTCAACTTTTAACATCTCTCCCATTTCTAATGTGAACCGCTGGGAAGAAGTGGGTGCACAAAAGTATGCTTGTGCTTTCCCTTTCTTGTCACTTCCTCTTTTCTGATGATATGCATTAAAATTGCTGAACCGGAACAGGAATAGATTCCAAACGGTGTGCATTAGTTTCCTCAAAATGTAAGAGCTCAGCATACTCTAAGCAGCTTTCTCTGGATTGCTCGCTCGCTGTTCCCTTCTACAAGATTTTAAGGTCGAGTAAAATGACACAAAAGCCGAAGCGGAAAGGTAGGAAAATAGGTTGCGTATATTATTTAGGTGTAAATCGCTTCTTGGTAACAAGATTTGCATTATTAATAGCATTTTACTACTCAACCACTTGCTTCTTAGGGGTCTCATGGTGTCAATAGGTTTTATGTTCTCCTGTCGTTTCCTGTTACCAGAGAGGTGCTTGTCAAAAACAGTTTACGTTTAAGCCCTGCACTTACCTAAATACGTGGAGGCTCTCACTGTGAGAGGAGGAAAGTCTAGAATCGACTTGTTCTGATGGGATAATTGAAGAATATTGTTTTCTGCAAGGTGCTAATATCCCATTCCATATTCATTTCCTGTAAAGGTGAACGTGAGGGAATGCATGTATGTCATAGTATCTATAGTTTACCGAAGCAAAGCTGTACATTTTATTCCCATTTGATTTTAGCTTGAGGTGTAGCTCTCAGACTCTGAGTCACAGTCCATATTGAATTTCCATATTCTTGTATTGCAGTACACACTTTTGATCGTTTTCTCTGAAAGAAACTTGATAAATGTTATAACAAATGAACATGTATGCAAGGTAAACGTTATTGTACCTTTTCCGGCTTTGTGCTAAAATTAACTACAAACGAAACACACTGCTTATTTTGCCAGTGTTCCATGATTTTAGATTTTTAAATGTTGAAGATCGAATAAATTATGTATTTCTTGAACATTAATACATATACATGACTCAATATCGCAACAACGGAAACATACGCGAATATACTTTCACTAACATCATGTTCTAAGGAAGTGGCTACAAAATAATGTCAGAGAAGCTGTTTTATCTTAAATGTACCAAACTATATAATAGTCTAGCTGTCATCGTTGCAATGCGGAACTCATTTTCACTCATTTTCATAATAACGTGCGTTTCTTTAAAGTGAACATTATATGAGATGGCATCAAATTGTCAATATTATTGCAAACTACGCCCGACGAAAATGTGTTCTCAAAATACATTTTAAAGTAAAATCACAAGCAAAAATGTACTTTATGAACGTCAAGAAAGGAACGAGGGCATAAACAGTAACACCATCTCATCTTCATTACAATTCCTAATTGACACTAGGGTTCCGTAACCCAATTTGTACTTCATTACTGGGGCTAATGGCCCATTCCATAATCATATTATTTCGCATTCCAAACATGAGAATCTTATTTCTCATGTTGTGCTTATGTTATCGTTATTTCCACTCTATTTTGATATTTGATGAATGTCCCGACTGAAATGAAAATCTCATGCTCAGCTTCCGGGAAATAATAACTTTTGGTCTGTGTTGGTGTATACTCATATGCGGTTCAATTTGGTTCTCGTTAAGCCAGCAACCTGAGCGGAAGTTTATAGCAATTTACATCAAAAATTTTTTTCTAACATTATGATCAAGACGAAAGAAGGGAAGAGATATGAAATCCTAAAATACATGTCGATACCGGATTTTACTATCAATTTTCAAGATGGGAGTATGATAAACTTCATATAAAAACTGCAACTCACATCGTTTGAAAAGAAGTTTACAAAGTTTCTTATATGATCATCAAGTAATATAACACTGATATTATCAGGGGAAAAACTGCACAAAGTTGTCGAAGTGTAGACATGCCTAGTAAAATATGCTCATCATAAATAAGCCAACCTCCTTTTGAACACTTGCCATTACGATGATTTTTATTACCTGCTGGAATGTTTTTTTAATATATTGGCTTAACATAAACTTCAAACTTGCTCCTTTTTCAATTCTTGTCAAAGAAATGATCATGCTCATTGTGTGTTGTTTTGGTCATCCATTATGTATGCATTAAAATGTGTGCATTTTCGAGTCAAACCTTTTTTATCGACTTAAAATTACGAGTGCATGTAGATCGAAATGATTGTGATATGCAGAAAATATCAAACGTGTTTTGTTTTGCCTAGTTTCCAATTTATTTTCTGTAATTCACATTCACCGTGAACATGAAAAAAGACGGTATTTCAAGGAAAATACTTATTGAATTTCCAATGCCAATATCGAATAGGCTCACGTACTTTCCTTTCAAAATTAAAATGAGTTGATGGTGTCCATTATGTAACGCACGTATATGTACATACCTATTTATTTTGTCTGGTGCAGTGATTTAGATACCCTTGCACCTGTGTTTTTTGCTTGCTTCCTTGCACTCTTGTTTAAACGTTTAAAAAAGGAAACGCCTGAGTGTCTACCGCTTGGCTTGACATTTTTATGCAATTCATTTCAAAAGTTCTCTTTTTAGTAGGGATGTTGTGATGTGCATGCTAAAGATATCATTTTTTCAGTTCTGTTCAAATTTGTTCATATATATAATGCCTTTCTACAAACTAGTTACACAAGCGTGTTCCTATTTTTTTGCTACAACACCAAAACTGCAAAAAACTTGCGTGATGATGAGGATGACGATGTGGTACAATGGGAGAAGATAAATTTTCACCTTGAAAAAAATTGAAAGTTTATGTGATTTTTAAATTTATAACCTTCTCTCCTCTTTTTTAGTGAGGTAACAACAGGTTACATCCACACCAAGCAAAACAGAGTCTTATCTGTGGAAAGGATCTTTTGTATGGTAGCACCAGCAACACCAATAGAAGAGAGAGATGAGGAGAGCAGAAGACAAGATCAAGTTGTAACAACAACAAAAACATGAGCATGACCAAGTTGCACTATATCCAACTCGAACATCATCGGGCTCATGTTGATGTAACCCTTTTACGTACTCAATAATTATGTCATTTCATGGCTGATCCAAGAGCAACACAATTACGTTTCTTATGTCTCACTTCACTTTTGACATGATCTCCTTGTTTTGGAGTCGTGGTGGATGAAAGGAGCAATCAAAATATCGGGTGGGATTATACTTCATTCCATGATGATATGGTGAAAATAAACATCTCATGCACATAATTTTCAAGGACTTCATTCGCCAATGAAAAGGGAATCTCTTACTTAACATCCTCACTGCAGCTGCTGTAATGGATCTTCTTGTGGATTACGAATTAAGCTAGAGATGAGAACCAACGAAGAATGCAGAATGAGATTAATTTACAGTAGTGCATTGCGTTACTGAATAAAACTGCAGTTGGAGTAGTGGTTTGGTTAAATTCTCAAGTGAAAACCCAGCCATTGGCCATTACCATTTGAGGAGCAGTGCCACTGCCATACAGATTTCCCTTCAAAGAAAATGGCATCACATTAACATCTCTGTTGGTGCATGATGGATAATATCAAAGTGACTCGCGTTCTACTTTTAATTTTCCAAAAATGAGCTGTCCCCTTTGAAAAATGAATAAAAATCAGTTTGAACTCTGAGACTCTGGCTCCCAAGCTCATAGCTTTTCTATCCCCCAAAGAAAAAAATGCTTGAACAGCGTGGATTGTGGATAATAGAAAAGCTGTGAGAGACGAGAAAATGAGAATGGATGATGGTAACTTTGATACTGATGATGTGATATTAATCAAGTCTCCAAAGTGAGTCCCAACAGAACATCAGGAGAATGCAGAAAGGCTTAATTCAACCCTGCTCCTCGAAAAAGTTGCGTGCGTGGAAAATAGAATCTTGATGTAATCATCAGACTCCTTCCCAAAAATAATCCTTTATATTCAACGAACCAAGTTGTGGATGTTGATACTTGACGCTGCGTTGTGATGCCTTAGCAAGCGTTGTTGTTGCTTCTTCCTCTATCTAATGACATAGGATGATCAGTATCGGTATTTGGAACAACAAAAGAACTTTGACAAGAAACAGGTCAATCTTATTAATAACAACATTTAAAAGGAAGGCAGAAAATACTGTCTTGTACTTTCTCTCTACTATAGTTTATTAGAAAAGCTGGAAACATTAGCTCATCATGATGGCAATACTAATAAGACATTGAACCTTGAGCTTCATCCTGATGAGTTTTGCCAACAAATCGCAAGTTGAACTGACTTTGTATGAAATACACGAAAGAGAGATTCTTATAAAAATCCCAAGCAAGAATTTCTTGATTACCCCAATTGAACTTGTTATCATTCCCTTGAATTCTTTGCAAGCAGCAGATTATATTATTATATAAGGGACAAAAGCAGATTTCCCCAAAGTCAGAAATCATGACAGGACTTTGGTAACTGCCCGAAAAAGACATCTGTTCACATTGGATATTTAGACGGACAAGCCAGAAAAGAGCAAAACTCAAGAATATCAAAATTTCTAGTTGATCGTGACAGAAAATATATTATCCTGCATGCATTGCATCGTGGGAGCACGCTTGGCGAAAAAAGTAATCATCAAATACGATATTAAATAAAAACATTTCGTCATCAGAATACGATAACGTCAAAACTTGCTGTGACAAAGCCAATGAAATGACACAACTTGAGCTAAAGCAATATCCTATTTTCACAGCAGAAGCAAAGCATTTGTTATTGGATTTTGGCAATTTGATTCTCTCAGTCTGTGGTAGAAGGCCCGAGGGGTGGAGGAAATTTCTTCTGGATTGTAGCCTATAAAGTCATGAAACCACAGCCAAAAGTGTCATCTCTAGATTTTCTTGAATTGCTTCAAGGTTATAGTTATTATAACTTTCAAATATGCGAGGAGTGAAAGTGGACAGTCTTATAAAAGGACATAATTTGAACAGCAAACAGATACAAGTCAGTTAGATGAGCTTATTGAATGCAGTGCATAAACCCTATTGTATGATTAATTTAGGTTGATTTAGAATATACTCTAGTATTAAGTTAGAAAGCAAAAACTACAGGATAACTCAACAGCCTGAAAATGAAGTCATCAGCTTACATTACCCCATTCTTCTTGGTGTGGACTAGTCTACTGTCATCGTTCGTGACGATGCACGAGCCTGGTAAGTTGTGTGTAGCTAATCAACTTCTTTGAATTTCATGCTTTTGAGTATCTTAAACAGGAAATAAGTATGTACATACTTTACAGGTCACATTCATCATATTTGTGTATACATTTATAGTCCAACTCTCTAATCAGCATTATTGAATTATCTCCACTTCATTTTCAATGCATGAATGAACCATGTCATCAGCTTTCAATACTTTTCATCAAGTAAACTCTACCTTCCTTTGAATCTCAATCGTTTGCAGAATATTAAACAAAAAGTAGGTAATTTCACCTGCAAGATAATATACCAGTAACATTTTCGTAGTTGCATTTCCATTCTCTTCGTCATCACCTCCACTTATATGGTAATACTCAAGTAAATTGTGATGCATCGCATGCCACTTTGACTCAACGTTTCTTATTACATAAAACTCCGAAAAGCCTCCGGGATCTCAGTAATATCTTGGTGCACATCTTCCATCCAATATTTTTCTTTCTTTCCATTCTTTTTCCATGTTGGACGGTCGATCAGTTTCAGCAACGCAGATCACATCACGAGATCCGTACCATCCTTAGTTTTAGCATGCTTGTCATGTCATAGCACACGGGAGCAACAGTCGTCGCTCATACCACCATGGAACACGCAAACATAACCAGAAGTGTATTAGTTGCATTTAGAATTCACCGCAATTTGTAGAATATTAGATTCTAACGTTATACACATGAATAATAGGGATAAAATTATACTGCGCTCCAAGTAAATAGGTAATCATTACCGTAAATTAAATTCTCAGGGGCAATCTATTAACAATGAACAACTTCATGATGATGGCTTCTCTCTTCCTTCACTGTGGTCACAGTCACAATTATCCTTCACTTAAGATGATTACATTATCATTTTTTGCTCATGTACTTCTCCTCTAGAGACTTCTTCTTCAAGCTGCATAGAATAAAACGGGGACAGAGCAGGTCAGAATATGAAATAGAAGGAAGAAAAAGTAGTGAGTTTAACTTAAAAAGTCAAGACAGGGATGATAAATTTGGTTTTGATCCCAGTTCGAGTTACTACATTATATTATTATGTGGGCATCATTTACTTGTCAGTAGCACAAAGTAATATGGTCCGAGTGTCCATTTTGTGACCAACATAATTACTCCCTGATGTTGATGCTAATGTTGTTCTCCTATACT
>LJIJ01003907.1:0-16871 GCA_001718145.1 Orchesella cincta | reverse complement strand
ACTTATGGCCAAACAAAAAGGTGAAGCAATACATTAGCTAGACACCAACACAGAACTTGAGCTTGATCTTAAGATCAAAGCAGTAACCTGGTCTGCGACAAAAAATCGACGGAAAAAAAAAAAGTTCTGTGACACTTGATCCAAACAGTCTCAACAAACACTATGTGAGCATTTCTACTAAAGGCGACAACTATAGTGACAGATTACCTGAAACGCCTGAATCAATTAATCCGGGCAATTTACGCTTTAAACTGAAATCTTTGACTGCTAACAGTATCTTGAACACATGGAAATCAATGAAAAAACATACCAGTAACTCCATTGATCCACTGGCTTCTCCAACCACATGATATCTGTGGCAATGCAATCCTACACTTTTGTTGATAAGCTAACAAACATGTTTAATAATTTTATCACAACTGGAAATGTCCCCAAAGAATTAAGACATCTAGAATTGTTTGTGTACCTAAAGTAGTAATCCAACCTGTCCAAACGATACCAGACCAATAGGAATTCAGCCAGTATTAACCAAAATACTTGATAAATGTCTACTACTTCAGCTTTCTGAATACTTTGATAAAAACCATTTTCTCACTAATAGACAGTTTGGTTTTAGAAAAAGATACGGCACAACGCATGCACTGGTTGCAATAAGTGATTTCATTAAACAAGCTATTGATAAAGATGAAATTGTTTCTTAATATCTCTTGACCTACAGAAGGCTTTTGATAAGGTGGATAGGGAGTTGCTTCTCCATAAATTAAAATGGTATGGTGTAGAATGTGAAATAATTAAGGAACTATTAGGGCGAAAACAATTTGTTGAATGCAAGTATGATAATATAAATGTTAAATCTGACACTCAAGAAACCACTCTTGGCATCGTGCAAGGGTCTGCTACCTCAGCATTCTATTTCAGTATTTTTATTAATGATTTACCACTGCATATTAACGATTCTGAGATATTTTTATATGCGGATGACTCCAACTTAGCTAAATCAAGCCCTATCTCAAACGTCAAGATAATATTACTAAACTAGAAAAAGACTTTCAGCTGTAAATGATTGGATGGAAGCAAACCGAATTAAACTTAACGTAGACAAGACTAAACTGATAGTGTTAGGAAAACCTAGCAAATTGAAATGTATAGAGAATAATGATGTACATCTGAACGGAACTCCTATTGAAAAAGTTAATGAAATGAAAATACTTGGAGTTATATTTGACTCGAATTTAAACTGGTCAGCCCATCTTAAATATGTAACTAAACGCTGCTACGCGTCGCTTTCTAAATTATACCCACTCAAAAGACTTTTATCATATGAAAGCCGAAAAACACTAGTTGAAGGGTATATTCTCTCAATTATACGATACGGTGCGGTTGTGTGGCTTAGCTCTGGAAACAGAGCTTTACAAAAAGCTACAGACAAAATAATTAGAACAGTGTCGAGATTTATTCTTAACAAACGCAAGTACGACCCTGTATCAACTGATGTTTGTAATAGGCTTGAAATATGTTTTAGTGAATTCTTATATCAATATGAACTTCTTATGTTTACATATAAATGTGTTTATAAACTTAACGAAGGATACTTTTATAATTATCTCAATTTTTCATATGAAACCTCACAAAGGACGCGAAATCAAAATTACCTTGTGCCTTCAATACCTACAAAAACGGACATAGGAAAATCTTCATTCCGCTACTCTGCTGTACAACAATGGCTCAATCTTCCAACTTATGTTAGAAATAAGGTTACCTCATTTGGTATTTTCAAAACAGCTGCACTCTCCTATATATTGAGTGAGCAAGCAAAACTGTATGTTAACACTAATGATGACATTTATTGTGAAATGTATTTAACATGTATTGACAAAGTAATTGAACGTATGTTAAAAGAAAATTAATTGTATGATGTTAAACAAAAAAAATGTATACCTATTTGAAACAGAATAATTTTAAGCATTTGAAACAGGAAAAAAAACAATTGTATGACAATAACCTGAATCCTGTAAATCAATTTTTAACTGTGACTATTTATGTCCATGGAGTAATTTCCATGTATTTGGTTCCATTGAGAACAATAAAACGATTATTATTATCAATCAAATTAATAAAACTGTTTATCAGATAATGTATAAAGGCAGTCTAATAAGAGATTATTTTTTCCCTGTATTTGGCGAATTCGGCAGAGTGTTAGTAGGGGCAAGGTCAATACGCGAAACGTGCGTGCAAACAATAGACAGAAAGGATATTCGCAATCATCAGAGATTTTTCTGTTGTATAAAACGCCGAAAACACAACATTCCTTTAAGATTTAAGTTGTACGTTTAATATTTCATAGATGCCCATACGATATTCTTTCCTAAAATAATAATACAGCACCAGAATAAAACTGCCAATATATGAAAATCATTACCTAACCCCTTTTTAAAATCCTACAACCCACCAGAAACGGTCAATTATAATCAATGCTTGGGATGTACAGGGTGCCGTGAAGCTTCATGTAGAATTTTTCCAACTCTCACTTTTCTTCCACATCTTTCAAAACTCCGATTGAAAGCTGAACGATCACAATCTTGTCTGGATTTTGTTCATGAAGCTGCCCACCAACTGAACGTGCTGTTTGGAATAATGTTGTGTTTGCATAACAACATCAAATAAAAATCTTCAATACTCGTGTATCCTGCTTCAGAAACGTACACAAATTCGAACTTTTCTTCCAAATCCTTCAACTTTTCTTTGTGTGGTGGGATGTCATCAGAAAAAATGAAAAACGTGGGTGATTTTTCACTTTCCCGCTGTTCCAATATTCTGACAATTTCCGAATTGCATTCCTTTGATACGAAATTTGGATGAAGAGCCAGTACTTCTCAAAAAATCTCTCGTCTCACGTGAAACAGCCACACTTTCTGTTTCTTCAATGCGATCACAAAAGTCTGCAGCTTGTTAGATTGAGGTGTCCAAGCGTGCTGAAAGAATCTGTTTAATTTCTTCCGTATAATTTTAAAATATTTCGGGCCTGACTGATCAGTATCCGTTTGACCGTATGAGCTTGTTGGATCTGGCTTGTAGTTTTTGTCAAGCAGATTTTTCATCATTAGCAGGTTTGATTATATTGCGTTGTGTGTCTTATCACATCAGTAAGTGGAGCTCGGAAGTAGTCCATGGCAAATTTCTCGATTTTTTTCTTTAAAGCACGATGAGACCCTGATGACTCAATGTAGTATTGTACTATGGTCCAATTTTTTCTTTGCAACTTGCGTAGGAGCATGCGTATTCAAAGAATCTGATTGCCGATTCTCCTTTCATCTTGTAAATGACGGCCAATGGTGATATTTTTCGTATTAAAATTGGTTGTACGATTTGGTAACTTGGTCGACACTCAGGGCCGTCACACGAAATTTTTCGCATGGACATTTGATTCAAATTGTTCATTCAATCAGTTTCAAGTTCATGAATCATGATCTATCTGGTAGACTGTTATTTTCATCTGGATTTTTGTGAACATCATGATGAATTTTACAAAAGCACGAACTTGCAGCTACGTATTCGACTTTACATGCACTCTTGATATATCTTTCGGCGAGCCTGCCACTAAATTTAAAACTTACTAATTTTGATATTACCAAGTAAAGCTGAAGTTATATCTATTTAAGTTTGATATTGACATTGTACCTTGCAGATAGGAGAACTCAGGGCTTTGGTGTGTGACTTTTTTATCAGGTTTGGCCGTTTTCAAATCTTCATGTAATCATTTAAAATTATTTCCACTATATAAGCAAAGAGGGCATGTTAGAATGTGAAATAATTATATCTCCCAAAACGCTCTGAAATATTCCATAACTCCTTTTACTTTACCCGCAGCTGCAAATCATTGCCAGGACTACTATAGTGAAACGCTTAAATCCGATTACATACTAGGCCTTTGGTTATGACTCTATAATCAAATTTATAAAAAACTCAAACTATTCTCTAATTCCGAATCTTGTTGTGGATAGTTTGAACTAATTTAATTATAAATCAATTTAAGTTTTTAGTACATGCAAGATGATTTACAAATGTGAATTGCATTCTTTCACGATGAAAGAGATGGATTTAAACAAAAGGTAAACCAGACTAATTGTATATTGAAATTATATTTGTTGTGCCCAATTTGTCAGAATACATATTTGCACATCTTGAACAAGTCTGGATTTCAAAGCAAATTTTACATTAGCCATTCCAAAGTAAACTGAGAATTTTTTATGTGAAGCTGCGTGATCTCTAATTCAATTATTCAAAAAATAAATATTTAAAGGATTCAATGAGAAGGATACCGTTTTCTCAGATAAAAAATTCTCAGGTACTTTGGAAATGGCTAATGTAATATTTGCTTTGAAAATCCAGACTTTGTTCAAGATGTGCAAATATGTATTCTGACAAATTGGCACAACAATATAATTTCATATACAATAGTCTGGTTTAACTTTTGTTTAAATTGCATCTCTTTCATCGTGAAAGAATGCAATTCACATTTGTAAATCATCTTGCATGTAATGAAAACTTAAATTGATTTATAATTAATTAGTTCAAACTATCCACAATCAAGATTCGGAATTAAAGAATAGTTTGAGTTTTTTATAAATTTGATTATAGATCACTTAACCAATGGCCTGAGTATGTAATCGGATTTAAGTGTTTCACTATGGTAGTCTGGCAATGATTTGCAGCTTAAAGTAAAAGTTATGGAATATTTCAGCGTTTTAGAGTTAATTATTTCCATTCTTAACATGCCCACTCTTTGCTTATATAGTGGAAATATTTAAATGATTACATGACGATTTGAAAGCCCCAAACCTGATAAAAAAAGTCATATACCAAAGCCCTGGTTCTCCTATCTCCAAGGTACAATGTCAATATTAAACTAAGTAGATAACTTCAGATTTACCTTGGTATATCAAATTTTAAGTTTTAATTTTAGTGGCAGGCTCCCCGAAAGATATACCAAGAGTGCATGTATAGTCGAATACGTAGCTGCAAAAGTTGTGCTTTTGTAAAATTCATCATGATGTTCACAAAAATTGCAGATGAAAATAACAGTCTACAGATAGATCATGATTCATTGAACTTGAAACTGATTGAATGAACAATTTGAATCAAAATGTCCACCCTGCCAAAATTTCGTGGTGACGGCCCTGAGTGTCGGAACCAAGTTACAATCGTACAACCATTTTAATACGAAAATATCACCACCTGGCGTCATTTACAAGATGAAAGGAGGAATCGGCAATCAATTCTTTGAATACGCATGCTCCTACGCAGTTGCAAAGCAGAAAATTGGACCATGTACACATACTACATTGAGTCCAGGGTCTCATCGTGCCTTCAAAGAAAAAAATCGAGAATTTGCCATGGACTACTTCGAGCTCCAATTACTGATGTGATAGACAACACAACGCAATATAATCAACTTCTGCTAAATGATGAAAATCTGCTTGACAAAAACTACAAGCCAGATCCAAACAAGCTCATGCGTCAAACGGGTTACTGCCAGTCACCCGAATATTTTAAAAATTATACGGAAGAAATCAAACAAATGTTTCAGCCACGCTTGGACCATCTTGAATTAACCAAAGCTGAGACTTTTGTGAATCGCATTGAAGAAACAGAAAGTGTGGCTGTTCATGTGAGACGAGGAGATTTTTTGAGAAGTACTGGCTTCTTCATCCAATTTCGTATCAAAGGAATGCAATTCGAAAATTGTCAAATATTGGAACAGCGGGGAAGTGAAAAATCACCCACGTTTTCATTTTTTCTGATGACATCCCACACAAAGAAAATGTTGAAGGATTTGGAAGAAAAGTTCGAATTTGTGTACGTTTCTGAAGCAGGATACACGAGTATTGAAGATTTTTTTTGATGTTGTTATGCAACACAACATTATTCCAAACAGACGTTCAGTTGGTGGGCAGCTTTCATGAACAAAAATCCAGACAAGATTGTGATCGCTTCAGCTTTCAATCCGGAGTTTTGGAAGATGTGGAAGAAAAGTGAGAGTTGGAAAAAATTCTACATGAAGCTTCACGGCACCCTGTACCATCCCAAAGATTGGATTATAATGACCCGTTTTTCTGGTGGTTGTAGATTTAAAAGTTAGGTTATATGATTTTCATATTCTCAGTTTATTCTGGTGCTGTATTATTATTTTAGGAAATATTCGTATGGCCACATTTAATAAAACGTTACATCTTATCTTAAAGGAATGTTTGTTTTTCGGCGTTTTATCACACAGAAAAATCTCTGATGATTGCGAATATCTTTCTGTCTATTGTTTGCACGCGTTTCGCGTATGACCTTGCCCCTACTAACACTCTGCCGAATTCGCCAATACAGGGAAAAAATAATCTCTTATTAGACTGGCCTTTAATACATTATCTGATAAACATTTTATTAATTTGATTGATAATAATAATCGTTTTATTGTCTCAATGAACCCAAATACATGGCAAATTACTCCATGGACATAAATATAGTCACAGTTAAAAATTGATTTACAGGATTCAGGTTATTGTCATACAATTGTTTTTTTTCTGTTTCAAATGCTTAAAATTATTTTTGTTTCAAATAGGTATACATTTTTTTTGTTTAACATCATACAATTAATTTTCTTTTAACATACGTTCAATTACTTTGTCAATACATGTTAAATACATTTCACAATCAATGTCATCATTAGTGTTAACATACAGTTTTGCTTGCTCACTCAATATATAGGAGAGTGCAGCTGTTTTGAAAATACCAAATGAAGTAACCTTATTTCTAACATAAGTTGGAAGATTGAGCCATTGTTGTACAGCAGAGTAGCGGAATGAAGATTTTCCTATGTCCGTTTTTGTAGGTATTGAAGGCACAAGGTAATTTTGATTCTCGTCCTTTGTGAGGTTTCATATGAAAAATTGAGATAATTATAAAAGTATCCTTCGTTAAGTTTATAAACACATTTATATGTAAACATAAGAAGTTCATATTGATATAAGAATTCACTAAAACATATTTCAAGCCTATTACAAACATCAGTTGATACAGGGTCGTACTTGCGTTTGTTAAGAATAAATCTCGACACTGTTCTAATTATTTTGTCTGTAGCTTTTTGTAAAGCTCTGTTTCCAGAGCTAAGCCACACAACCGCACCGTATCGTATAATTGAGAGAATATACCCTTCAACTAGTGTTTTTCGGCTTTCATATGATAAAAGTCTTTTGAGTGGGTATAATTTAGAAAGCGACGCGTAGCAGCGTTTAGTTACATATTTAAGATGGGCTGACCAGTTTAAATTCGAGTCAAATATAACTCCAAGTATTTTCATTTCATTAACTTTTTCAATAGGAGTTCCGTTCAGATGTACATCATTATTCTCTATACATTTCAATTTGCTAGGTTTTCCTAACACTATCAGTTTAGTCTTGTCTACGTTAAGTTTAATTCGGTTTGCTTCCATCCAATCATTGACAGCTGAAAGGTCTTTTTCTAGTTTAGTAATATTATCTTTGACGTTTGAGATAGGGCTTGATTTAGCTAAGTTGGAGTCATCCGCATATAAAAATATCTCAGATTCATTAATATGCAGTGGTAAATCATTAATAAAAATACTGAAATAGAATGCTGAGGTAGCAGACCCTTGCACGATGCCAAGAGTGGTTTCTTGAGTGTCAGATTTAACATTTTATATTATCATACTTGCATTCAACAAATTGTTTTCGCCCACTAATAGTTCCTTAATTATTTCACATTCTACACCATACCATTTTAATTTATGGAGAAGCAACTCCCTATCCACCTTATCAAAAGCCTTCTGTAGGTCAAGAGATATTAAGAAACAAATTTCATCTTTATCAATAGCTTGTTTAATGAAATCACTTATTGCAACCAGTGCATGCGTTGTGCCGTATCTTTTTCTAAAACCAAACTGTCTATTAGTGAGAAAATTGTTTTTATCAAAGTATTCGGAAAGCTGAAGTAGTAGACATTTATCAAGTATTTTGGTTAATACGGGCTGAATTCCTATTGGTCTGGTATCGTTTGGACAGGTTGGATTATCTACTTTAGGTACACAAACAATTCTAGATGTCTTTAATTCTTTGGGGACATTTCCAGTTGTGATAAAATTATTAAACATGTTTGTTAGCTTATCAACAAAAGTGTAGGATTGCATTGCCACAGATATCATGTGGTTGGAGAAGCCAAGTGGATCAATGGAGTTACTTGTGTGTTTTTTCATTGATTTCCATGTGTTCAAGATACTGTTAGCAGTCAAAGATTTCAGTTTTAAAGCGTAAATTGCCCGGATTAATTGATTCAGGCGTTTCAGGTAAATTGTCATTATAGTTGTCGCCTTTAGTAGAAATGCTCACATAGTGTTTGTTGAGACTGTTTGGATCAAGTGTCACAGAACTTTTTTTTCTTTTCCGTCGATTTTTTTGTCGCAGACCAGAGGTTACTGCGTTTGATCTTTACTAAAAAGAACTAGCACGCATAGTGACCTGAATCATTATTAAATGGTTGGTGAGTTAGAGAAATTAAAAAAAGCAAAGCTATCTCTTACCTCGTAAGCCAAAATTAAACTTCATTTAAGCATTTAAATATCAATAACTTGGTTCTATAGCCTGAAACTGTTTTGCAAATACGGCAACCATGTTGGCAATATAAAGGTTTCGACAACTCCTTTAGGGCAAATATATGTTTCTTATTATTTATACATAGTCCAGTTAAAGGTGGTTGGAACTCTTCTTAAACCCAAGAAGAATTGTAATTTCTCAAGCCAATTCCAATACGACGAAATAAAATTAGGTTGGTAAAAGAAAAATTTGGATTCCGCTTTAATTAGTTTTTTGGATATTGGAATTGAAATGAAATTGCTGTCAAAAGCACGACAATCACAGCTACAAGAACACGAACAGAGCTTGTCGCGCAGGTATTTTCAATTCGATATAAAAAACTCATTTTTAAAGATATTGGAATATAATCATTAAAAAACCAATTAAAAATATAATCATGTGTAATACATAAGCCGATAAAAGTTCTTTGCTAACATAACTACACTTCAGTGTCATTTTCACCAATATTCGAAGCCTAAAATGGCTTGTATAAATTCTGAATTTTTTGCTTCGTTGAAAACTAGAACCTTACGTTAACAACGTTGTAAAAGACTTCAGCAAAAACAATTAAACGTGTTAAAAGTTTTTTAAAACAAACACATAAATGTTTTATGCGAAATGAATAGCATTAGATTTACAGTTTTAACGCCCATACTTTTCCTCCTCTGCTTAGCAAATCTGCCCTTCTCTCAATCCTTCGGACTCCGCCTACTTGATTTACTTCTTGGTCACTCAACTTTTACGAAATGCATCACAGCTTATTTGCATAGTTCCGAAGAGCTGGAAGCAATTGAAGAAAACCATGAAAAATACAACATATTTGGAGAGCCACACTCAAGCTATGAGTTTTCTCAGCATTGCATACAATACGTGGTGCTTGGAGGCAGTACATGAAGGAAGTTAGCAGGCATGTTTCTCGTTACGATAATATCGCCTCCGTTATTCTCTTTCCAGTTCTAAACACGTTACTCCGCTGACCAGGAATTCACCACTAACTACCTAAAAAGATGTGATGGAAAAAGTGTTCAACTTTGATTTTGCCCTTTCCGCGTACCCCTCTTTTTTATCGTGGATAATGGAGCTGTATTCGAAAATCTGGAATACAATGTACGATTCAGCATTCGGAAATGGCCGGCTAGTAAGATATTAGTGGAGTTGGTAAAACGAACATGGGAAAACGATGAAACGACAGTAGTTGTTTATTGGCATTACATGTGCAATTACTACTGTCCTAGTCTATGGTTGAGAGCTGAAAGTTTTGGGGAATTTCTTCCACCAATAGATCTACACCGGAGACAAGTGCATAATGCAGATCAACGATCCATCCCAATCGCAGTATATCATAGTCTTGCACTATATAAAATTGATCTGGTTGCTGAGTGCTCTAAATTAAAAAAGAGCCATCGTCACCTTATTGCAACTACTTAGTAATGGCACTAATTTCCCTATCAAATTTGCACAATTTTACACTGGAAATCTACAACGAGCAGGAGGAGTCAGAGGAAAATGCGTTTGCAGAGTTGAAAGACAAACAGTATATATACAGTCCACAAAGACATTTGCTGAACATTCCAAGGGTAAGTCTATGGATGCCATAATGCGTTCGGATGTACGATCACATGGCATATTACTGCAGGAGGGAACAAACAGATCATACCCAAGGAGAAAGCGGCGTGCTCCACTGGATTGCACCCTTTACATTGAGGCTCTGGCTCTATTGCTTCAGCTTGTTGGTGGCTATCTTTCTAGTTGCAATTAATTTAAAGAATTCAATTTCTGATTCGGTTTCCCAAGTGATTGGCATTATTAGCTTGGCTATCGGACAGTATACCCAGATAGTACCCGCTAAGCTGGTAATTTTGGTTAGTATTTCCGGGCTTATTGTTCGTTCGTTTTATGAAAGTCAGATCACTAGTTTGGCAATCGTTCAGCAACCAGAGCCAATAATACAAACTCTTAATGAGCTTTTGGCAAAAGGCTATAAAATTTTAACGGTTAATGAACGTTCACTTAACATATTTGAACCTGATTTCAGAGCTCGTAAAATAGAAAATGTATTAAATGCGAGCTTTTTCAAATTCGCAAGCCGGTATGAGAACGAAGAAAAGAAGCGGGGTTTTTATTTAGGAACTGTTTCTGGAAAAACTAGGTATGCAGGATACACTTCTACAGATGCCATGTTCGATAGGTTGTTTTGGGATACGCAAAATGTACGAAAAGAAACAGGTTTTGCAGACATCAGCTGCCGTACTGTACCAGACAAATTTTACCCAAATGATATGTACTGGAAAGTGTTCACGCTCAACCGACATTGGCTGAGAAAATCTCTGCTTGCAATTGAATCAGCAGGGTTGCAAATTTGGGAAGCGTGGTCTGACTGGCTAAGCACACTTCGATACATGGTGGACGAAAGAATACAAATTAAAGAGGGAACTTGGATGGGTGACAGCAGTTTTGTGAAAAAAGAGTTGGGACCCGCCTACATAGAAATCAAGGAGTTGAGCTCATTTCTGCTACTATTACTCTGCCCACTTTTGCTGGGCTTTGGGGTGCTGGCATGGGAATTGTATTCAAAACATGTAAATGATGCTAAAAATGGGGAAGTCAAAATTGTAATAATAGAGTTTAAACTATTTAAGTCATTTTGTTTTTATCCCGTATGTATTAGGTATGAGGAATGAATGATGTTATAGCTCGTAAAAACTATTGCACAATTCGTTTAACGTTAATAATTGATACACAGTTTTGCACAAGTTGATTACAGAGTGTGCCTTTTGCCGATTTGTATAGAAATATATTCATCTGACATAATATTTAAATGTGCACTCACAACCAACCAGAACATAAATTTACCACAAAAAAGTAGACCTGCCTGCTAAGGCGAATTCAACATAGAGATGCGTGTGTATTTATAGCTCTGTTTTTTAACGGCTTGTCAGTACTACCCATGGCATGCACGTGAGTTGTTTTACTTTTCTATTATTGGCATGTGGTATGTATATTATGCTCAGCCCTGGAATAGCTCGGTTTTTTAAGTTTATAATAATGTCAAGTAGCCTAATTATCAAGGGCAGTTAATCACGTAAAAGTTTATGTACTTTGGTAATTTAAAAGTTTGTGTGTAAGTTAAAAGGTTTTATCTGAGACAACATTAAATTGAGTTAGATTTCGAATCATACTTTACGATTTAGTTCTCAATTAATGTAATTATTTTAATAATTACTGCATAATTTTATTTTCACAAAGTAGACCCAAGAAAAGTACCATAACTGTTATGTGTTATGGTTGTAAAAAAAAACTGCTATACATTTTCACCAATTATAGTAATTATAAGAGTAATCACGTAGGTTCCTGTACTTACATTCAATGTATTATATATAAATAAAATTAGAAAACCATTGTAAAGTGAAACGTTTCTTGCGATTGTGTAATTGCGTTTATGAATTTGCATGTTGTTGTTAAAAAATCGTTAAGCAACACTTGAACTTGATAATTGTGTAAAAATGAGAATTACTCTTTTAATATGAATGAATGAATGAATGAATGTTTATTAAGGCTTTCTCGGGCCTTTGGCCCATATAGCCCACATTATCATGGTAAACCAATTACAAAGGGAATAATCGAAAATAAATAAGAAATATAATATTAACGATATTGACATTACACAGTTACTTTGAGTTCCATTAAAAGCTTGTATAAAACATTATTACTATGGGTATGTAATGCCTAATTAACATAGAATATAACGTATGTTTAGAATCAAAATCGCAACTCGGCTGTTTTTTAGTATCTTCATAATGACTTTATTGCAACAGTTTGCATTTCTTCTCTGGTATTATAAAAATTGAGTCCACGCGTCCTTAATGTCATTCACAACGGCCTTGTAACTCTTGACGAATTTTTTGCTGGGTGGCTTGCTCAGCTCATCATGCAGTTTTTTCCACTCCTGTTCACGAATACTTTTGGCTACGCAATCAGATTCTTGAAACAGATTAAGGATCCAACTCCCATGTACGGAAAATATTTTTCTTGCGTCATCTTCATTGAATCCATGTTGTTGCACCAGCTGTATCAATTTTTCATTTGCAATTTCATTTCTTCTGATTTCCAAAATCTCTCTTCTCGACTTGACTTTTGACAATGTTTTTGACTTTGGCTTCTTGACTTTCATTATGAACGCCCATTCCAATCGGCACGGGTGATGATAATGATGATGGTGTGATTATGGCTTCGTTTTCATTTTCTGCTTTGCTTGGTTTATTCAAGCGGCGAGCTTTACGCTCGTCGGCATTTAAATCGTCGGTGACAGAAACTTTTTTGCAGTAATTTTTTAAGAGGTGACAGTTTCCAAATATTTTTCTTTTGTCTTTTGGATTTGAGCTCAACGATTGTGACGTAATGTCCAGATTTTTCTAGCACGCTTAACACGTATACTTTTTACGTTGGCAGTTACTTTTAACGTATTTTTCAGGAAGTTAGAGATGAATGTTGTTGACTTTTCACTATCAAGTAGGTCAGAATGATCCATCCCATGAATAACAATGTTGTTTTCTCGATTTTTATCTTCTTTTTCGTCTGACGGGTAAATGATGGTATCCTCCAGATCCGTGATATTTTTTGGTGTAATTTGAAACTCATGTTCCGTCAGCAGATTCACACACGTATCTACTTCGGACTTCAAGGTTAACAAGTTACTTTTGAAAAACTGTAGTATATTTAACTGATTTGTTGTCAGTGTGAAACAAGATTTTTTCACGCAATCCAAAAATTCCCGTATCGGGCACTGGTCAATAAGAGCAATATTTCCACTTGCATTTTCTACTGACATGAATGACGGTGCAGCTATTTGACTCATTTTGCTTGGCTTTGCGAAATATTTTCTTTAATATTATGATGACTAATCGGCTGCAGAGCATCTCTGCGCACAACCGTTCTGCGTGACAGCTCAAATGGAATTTCGTATTAGCTTTGCACAAGCTTTTCAACATAACACCAATTATGTAGTATCGAATTTAATCCATTAGTATGGAAATTTTACAGTTCTTTAAACGTGGCAGTTCGTTTTATAAAATAAGAGTATTACATTCACATAGGTATTATGTATGATGTTAATATTTGTAATAGCAAAAGCAGTATTCATTTCCAATCTGAAATTCAATTTGTTCGCGTCAACGACATTTGCGCACAATACTTTATTACAATCGTCGCAGTTAGCTCCAATGTAAGGGGTTTAATTGTGATGAGTAATGTTTGGCGTTATGTGGCAGTAACATAATGGCAAAAGGGTTATGTCACCGGGATTTTTCGGCCATGATTTTGGGGTATTGAGAGAATGGCAAGTTAGAATATGAAATAATAGTAGCAAGTTGGATGTTTGCAAATGTATGCAACGACAATGAATCGATATGACCGCTAATTGATTTCTGACTTATTGAGAATAGTTTTGATTCGTATATTTAATAACAGTATAAAAATATTTTTTCTAATTGTTTTTTTTTGCGCAAGTCGGTTTGACTCGAGACTTATGGTCTGATTAGCACGGTCGTATCGCTTTTAACTGACAGCGTCTTCTATACTTTGATGCTTGCTTTGTCGTTTCGGCTTCTTCACGAGCTTTATGCTGTCGGTTGAAATCTTCTGTCAATACCATTATTATTTAATTCAATCTTGGAAAATAATGTTAAAAGTTGTATTAACAATGCAGGGTAAAATGAACGGTGAAACTCTAATGTTTTAGAAGTTTAACAGGAACTTATTTTCTTAATTTTTTAACACCCACCCCTTTTAGCTTGGATTTCCATGTTTTATATGCCATGTAGTTCTAAGAGGTCTATTTTTAAATCATACATATAAAAGTAAGGATGTAACCAATGTAATCAAAACGTGTTATTAGAGAGTATCCTTGATAAAAATTAAGTTCCTTGATAGCATATTATCTATCAAAAAATAATCCAACTGTTGTGAAAAAATAAATGTGTTTCAGCCTTTCCGTTCCATGCGAGCTTTTTGCTTTACTATATTGGACGTTTCCTTTGCATTCAAGCGCATAAGTAAACGGTACATACAAGAATATGTATGTCATGAGTAAAATTTCATGAAGATAAGATTTTCTAAAGATCTACATGATGCGATATTTTCGTACACTTTCAAACAATTCATTGGACGGGACAATTTTGGTTCCAGTTTACTACCAGGGATGAAATCAATAAAAATGTTTTTTTATTCTGTTGGTTTGGTTAATTCCCAGCTGTATTAATGCACATGCAAATGATCTTTTATCATTATGTTTTCAGCATAATGAAATATGAATGTTTTCATAAGATAAAAAAAATCAGTCAAACAAATACAGTGATAATAAGTACGAAAGCAGCAGATTTAAATAAAAAATGAGTTTACGTTACAGAGCTCGGTGTTAATATGTAAATTGTCTTGTTTAAAAAGGTATTTAAAAATCTGTTGAGTTATTTCTTTTTTATATATCACAGCCTCTGTTGATGTACTTCGTTTAGCAAGCCTCCGGGAAACATATTTTTTCAGTAATACTCGGCTTGTAAAATGCAAAAATTTACCAGTGAAGGATCGGACGACGATAATTTTTAACTCCGGTGATCCGCAATTTATCGGTGATAATTTATTAGACTTTTCATCATAACTAATTTTTTTAAGTTCACGCATTTATTCATCGTCATCATTATCATTCTCAATCCAATTCAACTCACATACAATGCACGAAATCATGAAGTTACTGATTTTAAAGTGTATTTCACCGTGATGAAATGAAACTTTGATGTATAACCACATTACAAGAACATTTCCCATTGTCTCGTTGCTTTCATGCAAAAGCAAAGCTCCCTGACGTTCGTATGCCTAACATCTAGCAATCTTTGTATGAACTACTCGCAACTGAATGTAAACACCTACAAAAGTACCAAGAACAGTGGCTAGACCTCGCTCACGACTCATCTTTTTGAGGGACAAGTAACTTACTACTGTAATGATGATGAGAAAGCCTTACTCATACCTCTGCTCTTTGGTCGACTTTCTTTGTAAATAGCTGACGACTTTTACTTGATCTCGTAATTATGAATTATGAATGTTTTTCACAAGTTTCATTGCGAACCATAGTTTCACTGCATTTGGCGCATCAATTCGGGGGGAAATATTAATGATAAATATACGCATTTATTTATTCGTCCAAAGTTGACTATGTGCATGCATATTGGCAATATCCTATGAATCTTCCATTATGTCTCGGATTGGGATTAAATAATTAGATTGCAGCCGATTGTCATCATCATTATCAGCCGCATTTATTTCTTAAAAAACTATATCGATAATGCAAAACACATATTAGGAAATTGGTGACTAATATGCAACAAAGACTATCCACAAACGAAACGTGATACTATACTCTATTCACTATAGGAGATTGGGGGGTGCTTGGAGAGTACGTACACGCTTTTCATGTGCTCTTCCATATCATATCGTAATTAAATAACTAGTGGCCTAATAATCCAGAAAAAAGTATCAAACTGTTCATCGTGATCCCAGCATCACGAGGAATTTTAATTCACGATTCTGCAGGTAGTTTTTAATAGTGAATTTCTAGTATTTCAAAAGTGCCAGTGTCTCCTTTGTGTTGTGAATATTTCCTTCACATACACAAACATAGCCCGTTCCCTGATCATCAAATATGCAAATTCCCTTGCAGTTGTGAAGACAGGTGCATGCACAGAAGCCGGCGAGTTGGTTCAAACGGAAAGTAATACGTGGAAAATCTCTCATCTTTTTGGACGACTCCGGACTGGGATGCTGAGTGACATTCATGAATAGCTCAACCGAAGGTACGTTATAATACAGCAAGCAAAAGCCAACCTTCATATCCAATGAGGAATATTTCTCATGCATATTTGAACAAAAAAATCACGCTGGACCTTTCCTGAACAAATTCTCAAGGAGCATACCGCTGTTTGCATCTTGCATGCATAAAGTTCATATGATGAACTGTGCCGCATATATACTGTAGCATATAAGACCCTGTGTACAACAGTTCATATGATGAACTAGTACAAGTCTACCTTGCTACCATATAAGCACATATAGTTCATGTGATGAACTGTGCATGATTTGTACTGTAGTGTATGATAGTCCCTGTGCACATACGATGATCGGTGCAAGTCCAGTATAATACTACAAAGGTAGCAATTAGGTCATTTGATGCGCAGTCATGTTAAT
>LJIJ01003906.1:0-16873 GCA_001718145.1 Orchesella cincta | reverse complement strand
TGTATATTGTCTAAGTATTCTTCGGGCAATGCTTTGCAGCTTGTAGCTTTAACCTAAGCAACTAATTACAATTACACATAGCGGTAACTCCAGTACAATATGTTATTACTTAGCTTTACAAGATAATTAAAATTTGAGTTTAGAATACGTATATCCTGTCAACTTCGCTTCTGAAATCAATTTCGTATGTCTCTCAGCTGCAGACCACTAACAAGTAAGTCGCAACTTTTGGAAATATTTAAACCATTTAATTTAATAAATATTTAATTTAAATAAATGTAATTAATGCTTTTAACATTATAATGTTTTAATAAATATTGGTTTAGCCTTTAAATTTGAATAATCTGAAATTGTAGCTCAAAATGATGCTTTTTGAGCTTTATAACTTTTCATTCTTTCTTGATTTCAACTCAAGGTAATTTTTTTCCTCACTCGACTCTTGCTTTCTCTGCATTCTCCTTCCCGTGTCACTTATTTTTCCTGTATTTTTCTTCTCTTGTCTCTTGCTTTCCTTCTTTACTTCCTTTTTCGTCTCATGTTTCGCTTTGTTTTCCTCCTTCGAAGTCCCTTGTTTTGCTCTCGTTTCTAACTCTCTGTTTTCACTCTCTCTCTTTTCACTATCCCTCGTTTCTTTCTCTCTCTGTTTATTCTCCCTCGTTTCTTTCTTTTTCTGTTTATTCTCCTTCGTTTCTTTCTCTTTCTGTTTATTCTCCCTCGCTTCTTTCTCTAGCTTTTCATTTCCGTCGCTTCTTTTCTTTTCATTCGTTTCTTGTTTTTCCTCTCTTTCCTCCTTTCTCTCTTTCCTTCCTTTCACATCTGTTTTCCTTTTCCATCGATTCTTCCTCTCGCCTCTTTTTTTGTGTCCTACCTTTTCGTCGTCTCGATTCTCTTTTCTTTCCGTAACCTCTTAACAACGTTACAATAGATTTTGCACCCATGCATATTAGTAATTCCAGCTTTAACAAATTTCCAGTTTTCAAACAGAAAACTACAAAAATGTGATACACAAAAAATAAATAAAAGTAGAACACAGTGACATAATTTCCACTTAAGGATATTCCTTTCCAAATCCTTCCTGGAAGTCTTGCATCCCCCACAGTTGTATTCCACAAAAATCCGAAATGACCACCGTTTCCATAAATCTGCCAACCGGATTCAAACGCTGAATGAAACTTTTGTGAAAATGTTTCAGCTGCCAACGGCAAATTGAGGAACATCCAGTTTTCAAACAAGTGGCCGTAGGTAACCATACTCATTCTGACATTCTCTGCCGCAGATTTTCCATGCAAATTCCATACTTTAGTACGTAAATCCAAATACATTTTTGGCATCGGGAAACTCATCGAAGTAGGCATCCATCCACATTTTGAAATATGGTTAAAATAAAAATTTGGTGAAACCATTTTTCTTATACTTCTTGCGTCTTTGGGCACAAAGATATTTTGTTAGTTAGGTTGAAATGCGAAGCATTTTGATGGTTCAATGTTCTCGAAAGCTTTATTAAACCTCCAACTTTTATTTTAGCTTGTTTTTCCGTTATATGCTTCAATTTTATTCTCCAAAACACGTCGTTCATGGTCGGTGAAAAGAATCGAAAATTGTGAGTGAGCAGTCGTTCCACTGTTTCCTATCCATATTTTGAAATTGGGGCAGCCAGCATTTCTATATTTTTCCCTTGGTAACCATAAGTTAGGACAATTCCAACTAAGATCCAGGCTCCCGATACAAACCGGTACTTGTGATAATATTGTTCCTTGACCCAGTAAATATCGTAGACAAAACTGAATGACGAAAAACTTGCTACGCTTTAAGGCAAAAGTTTTTTACTAACGTTTCTTATTTTCTTCAACTATTTGGTGAAAATTGTTGAGAAGTTGAGATTGCTACCTCCGCTAACTATTCCACTAACGAACCAGCAAGCCCCTATGTTAACGTCAGTTAGTAATGTCGGATGTAGAAGTCCTTAGTTTTAAAATCTGTCATGAAATCACCCGGCAATAATTATGCATTTTTCATTAAGCCACCTCTGCTAATCACCAAACCAGCACTTTCATGTGTAATAGTTCATTAGCATTAGTGGAACTTGATGCAAAATAATTTTTGCATCTTTATGGCTTTTTAATGTGGATATGCATACGTTTTTGGAATCAAAATTCATTTTTTAGCATATATTTGGCGAACGTTTCGACTCTTATGAAACTGCAAATGGCACAAAATATGAATAAATTTTCGAAGGCTATGAAGTAAGATACCCAATCCACCACTGACAGCCATCATTCATTCACTTGTAAATGGAAATACGGCATGTTAGCTATGGTGGTGGTGTAAGACATGTGAATAAAATGGACTCAGCAAAATCAGATTGGTAAGTTTATATTTAAAAGTTTTTTATAGCAGCATTAAAGTTAATGAATTTATTATATTCAATATATATATATTATTACAATAAAGGCTAATTTTTCAATTTTTCATTTTTGTTAGCTTGTTTGGAGCTTAAAAAGCTGCCGCAGCTGCATCCAGCAGGATGTTATTTCTTGCAGTTTGACACTGGTATTTGGTCTTGTGTGGATCAACTTCTTGGATGGAAGAATGTCCAGCGAGTTATTGGACGCAATTTTGAGGAGCTTTGTGATAGATTTTCAACCACAGAACGTCCCTCAACATCAACATGGGCTCCTTCATCATTGGTTGATAGTCATCATTTTGGTAAGTAATTTGAAATAAATGTTACATGCAATATTCTTCACATTCTAAATTATGGTTTTTTTAAATTTAGCCAGCGTTGGATATCCACATGTGTTTGAATACACTTTCAGCATTTTTGAATGTTTTACTGCTGCGCTGTTTCTCACTCATCGGCCTTTCCTGTTTTGTGCATGTGGGGAATAGAAGCAATTCTTCATGGCAATTGGAGAATTCCTGACAAAGTTCGAATCTTCATGCTCGCACAATAACTTACTTTCTCCAACTTACAGCAACAGGAAAAGGGATGATAGTCAGCAGCTTGGCAGTAAACGAATACATGCTCAAGCCTAGAACCCGAACAAATCCAATTCGCCACACCTCCACATCCCCACGAGGCACTACTACTCCACAAACACCAAACCACAGCCTCATTGACATGGAAGATTCGTTTCTAGAAGCTGAAACTTCATTCTCATCACCAGAATCATCCCCTGAGGTTATGCCACCAGATAATATTATTGCAAAATTCGGCGTATAGTAAAAAACGGCACTCCGATTTTTTAAATACTTAATTAATCAGGCTATTAAATTATCAATCATTATCATTAAATCTAATTTACATATATAATAAATTATCCTATTGTTACATAAATACATTATTATTAATTAATTAAATAAATAACATTATTATTAATTAAATAAATAACATAATTAACATTAACAATAAAATAAATCCAAAATTAATAATAAATGGTTATTATGAGTTACTGTATGATTTATTTACCTAAACATATTTTATTATACATACTTCTCGAAGCAATTTTAGTGTAAAATCGCATAAAGCTATGCACTTTTCTCTCCAATTGTGATTTTGAGCTGGCTCTCTTAAACAAATTCCATGAATTCGACAACCATGTTTTCATTATGCTTGAAATTATTTTCATCTAAAGCCCTATGAATATCTAAAATGGTGTATCCTAGCATTCTAGTAGCTATAAATATAGAACAAAGTTTCCACACAAAGAACTACGATTAGACTGGTACTGCAAAGTGTTACAGTTCACCAGCGATACATATCTGGTGTTTGAGTCTATAGTAAAATGGTGTTTTTCCTAAGCTAATCATAGTACTTCTATTTCAGGACTACCGTTTTTCATCTGCATAATATATACTACCAATGCCAGTAATTCCTGTCTTAAAGTATTCCTCACGAGAGCTTGTGTTTTTGTATGCATATTTCCGGCATAGTTAAGTGGATGAATAGCAGCAATAGAATTCCTATCAATAACTTTATGCGACGCCAATTAAATTCATGCTTTTAAGCGCGCCGAACAGAAGCTATTAACTTCAATCTTCGTCATTCTGATTCACTGACGTTACCAAACTTATCGATTTCAATTAAACCTTGTGTCTCAGAATAAAGCAAGATATTAGCAGCTTCTGGCAGGGCTTGAGGAAAATTTAGCTTCAAACACAGTATTTGTCCTTCCTGTACTTTTGTTTATATAACCTGGAATATATTTAGGCGTTAATCTAGGTTCACAGAAGTTTATGAAAAAGCTTATTTCGGAAATTTGTCCCAGGAAATCCATTAAATTACTAAAGAACGAATTTAAAAACGGATATGCGCTTTACTTTTTAGATTAACGCCTAAATATATTCCAGGTTATATAACAAAAGGTAAGGAAGGACAAATACGTGTTGAAGCTAAATTTTCCTCAGCCTGCCAGAAGCTGCTAATATCTTGCTTTATTCTGAGACACAAGGTTTAATTGAAATCGATAAGTTTGGTAACGTCAGTGAATCAGAATGAACGAAGATGAAGTTAATAGCTTCTGTTCGGCGCTTAAAAGCATGAATTTAATTGCGTCGCATAAAGTTATTGATAGGAATTCTATTCCTGCTATACATCCACTTAGTATGCCGGAAATATGCATACAAAACACAAGCTCTCGTGAGGAATACTTTAAGACAGGAATTACTGGACATTGGGTAGTATATATTATGCAGATGAAAAACGGTAGTCCTGAAATAGAGTACTATGATAGCTTAGGAAAAACACCATTTACTATAGACTCAAAACACCAGAATTGTATCGCTGGTGAACTGTAACACTTTGCAGTACCAGTCCTAATCGTAGTTCTTTGTGTGGAAACTTTGTTTATATTTTATAGCTACTAGAATGCTAGATACACCATTTTAGATAATTCATAGGCTTTAGATGAAAATAATTTCAAGCATAATGAAAACATGGTTGTCGAATTCATGATTTGTTTAAGAAGAGCAGCTCAAATAATCACAATTGGAGAGAAAAGTGGCATAGCTTTATGCGATTTTACACTAAAATTGCTTCGAGAAGTATGTATAAAAATATGTTAGGTAAATAAATTCAACAGTAACCATAATAACGCATTTATTATTAATTTGATTTATTTTATTGTAATGTTAATTATGTTATTTATTTAATTAATAATAATGTTTTTATTTAATTAATTAATAAATGTTATTTATGTAACAATAGGATAATTTTTATATATGTAAATTAGATTTAATGATAATGATGATAATTTAATAGCCTGGATTAATTAAGTATTTAAAAATCGGAGTGGTTTTTTTACTATACGGGCGAATTTGGTTATAAATTATATCTGGTGGCATAACCTCAGGGATGATTCTGGTGATGAGAATGAAGTTTCACTTCTAGAAACGAATCTTCCATGTAATGAGGCTGTGGTTTGGTGTTTGTGGAGGTAGTAGTGCCAGTGGGGATGTGGAGGTGTGGGATTGGATTTGGTTTCGGGTTCTAGCTTGAGATGTATTTCTTACTGCAAGCTGCTGACTATCATCCCTTTCCTGTTGCTGTAGTTGGAGAAAGTAAATTATTGTGGCGAGCATGAAGGATTCGAAACTTGGTCAGGAATTTCTCCAATTGCATGAAGAATTCTTCTATCTCGCATGACAAAACAAGAAAGCCGATGAGAAACAGCAGCAGCAGTAAAACATCAAAATGCTGAAAGTGTATTCAAACATGTGGATATCCAACGCTGCTAAATTAAAAAAACCCATAATTTAGAATGTGAAGAATATTGCATGTAACATTATTTCAAAATTTACTTACCAAAATGATGACTATCAACCAATGATGAAGGAGCCGCATGTTGATGTTGATGGGACGTTCTGTGGTTGAAAATCTATCACAAAGCTCCTCAAAATTGCGTCCAATAACTCGCTGACATTCTTCCATCCAAGAAGTTGATCCACACAAGACCAAATACCAGTGTCAAACTGCAAGAAATATAATCCTTGCTGGATGCAGCTGCGGCAGCTTTTTAAGCTCAAACAAGCTAAAAAATGGAAAAAATGAAAAAATTAGCTTTGTAAATATATATATATAATATATAATAAATTCATTAACTTTAATGCTGTAATAAAAAACTTTAAATATAACTTACCATCTGATTTTGCTGAGTCCATTTTATTCACATATGTATTACCACCACACCACTACTAACATGCCGTATTTCATTACAAGTGAATGAATGATGGCTGTAGTGGTGATGGGTATCTTACTCATAGCCTTCGAAAAATTTATTCATATTTTGTGCATTTCAGGTTCATAAGAAGTCGAAAACGTCACAAATATATGCTAAAAAATGAATTTGATTCCAAAACTTATGCATATCACATTTAAAAAGCATAAAGCATGCAAAAATTATTTGCATCAAGTTCCACTAATGCTAATGAAATATGTACACATGAAAGTGCTGTGGTGGTGATTGCAGAAGGTGGCTTATGAAAAATGCATATATTATGCCGGGTGATTTCATGACAGATTTAAAAACTAAGACTTCTACATCCACATTACTACTGACCGTTACATATGGGGCTTGCTGGTTGTTAGTGGAATAGTTAGCGGAGTAGCAATTCAAATTCTCAACCATTTTCACCAAATAGTTGAAGAAAATAAGAAAACGTTAGTAAAAAACTTTGCCTTAAAGCGTAAGCAAGTTTTTCGTCATTCAAGTTTTGTCTACGATATTTTACTGGGTCAAGGGAACAATATTATTCACAAGTACCGGTTTGTATCGGGAGCCTGGATCTTAGTTGGAATTGTCCTAACTTATGGTTACCAAGGGAAAAATATAGAAATGCTGGCTGCCCCAATTTCAAAAATGGATAGGAAACAGTGGAACGACTGCTCACTCACAATTTTTCGATTCTTTTCACCGACCATGAACGACGTGTTTTGGGAGAATAAAATTGAAGCATATAACGGAAAAACAAGCTAAAATAAAAGTTGGAGGTTTAATAAAGCTTTCGAGAACATTGAACCATCAAAATGCTTCGCATTTCAACCTAACTAACAAAAATATCTTTGTGCCAAAGACGCAAGAAGTATAAGAAAAATGGTTTCACCAAATTTTTATTTTAACCATATTTCAAAATGTGGAGTGGATGCCTACTTCGATGAGTTTCCCGATGCCCAAAAAATGTATTTGGATTTACGTACTAAAGTATGGAATTTGCATGGAAAATCTGCGGCAGAGAATGTCAGAATGAGTATGGTTACCTACGGCCACTTGTTTGAAAACTGGATGTTCCTCAATTTGCCGTTGTCAGCTGAAACATTTTCACAAAAGTTTCATTCAGCGTTTGAATCCGGTTTGGCAGATTTATGGAAACGGTGGTCATTTCGGATTATTGTGTGGAATACAACTGTGGGGGATGCAAGACTTCCAGGAAGGATTTGGAAAGGAATATCCTTAAGTGGAAATTATGTCACTGTGTTCTACTTTTATTTATTTTTTTGTTGTATCACATTTTGTAGTTTTCTGTTTGAAAACTGGAAATTTGTTAAAGCTGGAATTACTAATATGCATGGGTGCAAAATCTATTGTAACGTTGTTAAGAGGTTACGGAAAGAAAAGAGAATCGAGACGACGAAAAGGTAGGACACAAAAAAAGAGGCGAGAGGAAGAATCGATGGAAAAGGAAAACAGATGTGAAAGGAAGGAAAGAGGAGAAAGGAGGAAAGAGAGGAAAAACAAGAAACGAATGAAAAGAAAAGAAGCGACGGAAAATGAAAAGCTAGAGAAAGAAGCGAGGGAGAATAAACAGAAAGAGAAAGAAACGAAGGAGAATAAACAGAAAAAGAAAGAAACGAGGGAGAATAAACAGAGAGAGAAAGAAACGAGGGATAGTGAAAAGAGAGAGAGTGAAAACAGAGAGTTAGAAACGAGAGCAAAACAAGGGACTTCGAAGGAGGAAAACAAAGCGAAACATGAGACGAAAAAGGAAAAAAGAAGGAAAACAAGAGACAAGAGAAGAAAAAACAGGAAAAATAAGTTGTGCAGTAGGAAAAAATTACCTTAGTGATCGTTATTCCATCATTTGATAAAATTTCTTATTAATTTAAATAAACTATTTTTAAAACATATGGTTGAGTTAATTATTTATTTAAATTAAAATTATTGGGGGAAATATATTTGTAAGAAATGAGCTTTTACAATTTGCTTTATGTTGTTGGCTTTTACAATGTTGGTTGGATCGAGTAGAATGCAGTAAAACAGTTTGCCATTTACTTCCTATTCCGCCCCGAAATTCATTCATTAATCACATGTACACTACGTGCCTAACTCCCGAATTGCTTATCTTTTAAAAAGAAGTGATGCTTAAAAGCTAAGAAGAGCTTATGAGTGTCTTGAGTATACAAAAGTTTGCATATTAATGCATGATGCAAGCCATCAAAAGAACGATTTTCATCCATATTCGGTGTTAGGGTCTGATGTGTGGTTTTCGCAACACTTGCATACAATATGAATGAAATGGAAAGATGGGATTTAAATGTAAATATGCAAGTAACAAGCTGTCGTAGCTCATTCAGATAGTGTCACAATTTTATTTGCGGGTTGCGAGTTCCAAACCTACATTAGGAAAAAATTTTTGCTCACAAAAACCATTAAATTTTATTTCCTTACCCGGGTGATTTCATGGCAGATTTTAAAAACTAAGACTTCTACATACTTCTAATGAAATATGTACACATGAAAGTGCTGTGGTGGTGATTGCAGAAGGTGGCTTATGAAAAATGCATATATTATGCCGGGTGATTTCATGACAGATTTTAAAAACTAAGACTTCTACATCCACATTACTAACGGTCAAATGCGGAAACATACGCATTCAACAAAAATCCACCTTTGATTTCTATCGGAGCACAAATCACAAAGTGCAGTTTATTCAATTTACTACTGTAAAAGTATTCCGTTGCTACGTAAGGTGCATTTGTGATTAAAACATTCGAATACACAAAAGCCATCATCTCGTTGTTAGCTTGAGGAATCAGTGTAAAGTTTGGCGTTAGAATTGTTATAATCACGAGGTTGGGATCAAAATTGCTTTTGGTGACCTTTCTTAAACTCTGTTTTTTTTCCAAGAAAATCAACCGCAGTTGAAATATCTTTAAAGTTGTTCAGCCATTCGATCCGGCCTTGAAATAACTAAGCGTATTTTTCTACTTCTGCAACGCTTTTGAATGCTGGTGCTTTATATTCGTTTGCAAGTTTGGGCATTCCAAACCTGGCAAATATGTCTGTGTTGTCATCATCGTCCTTGTAATATCGAGAACTCTCAATAACCATTCTTTAGTTTTTAGAAATTTGAAAGAACAAGTTCCATAGGAATGTTCGCATCGCATTCGCATCAAACGCTCGGGACTCCTTTCACCCAGCTTTTTGATTATACGTATGGTTTTTTGATAGCTCAGCTTTGAGGAATGCCACACTGCGATGGCAATCCAGATGGGCGGCAAAAATTATTTTTTGTGATTTTTTTAGCCCTTTTTTAAATTGTACAGCCAGGTTGTGGTTTTGATGTATTTTACTCAGAATTTTGTGTTCTTTACGATGAAAGTACCGGCATGTCTTATATCATTGAGATGTTTTCTACACAACCCAAAATAGGGAAAAAGACCTCCAAAATTATGTGTGTATTTCATAAAAGTTTATTTGGTGGCCAGATCCGGATCATGTTTTCAGCGAGACCGTATAGACGTGATAGCCCATCCGTTTTTACACAGGTTAATGCTTGTGCGGTTGAAAAACATGATCCGGAAGAAACTTCCATGCCTTCTTACGTTTGAAGAGATAGGATGGCTTAATTTTTTGAATTCCCACCAAAATGTTTTTTAAGAGTCCTTATGTTGTGTCAAATTAATAGAAATTGTCAATTCAATGTTATTTAGGTTTACCATTATTGAAAATGTAGAATATTTTGAAATATATAGAAAATTTAACTGTGCCTATGCGAAAAAATTATAAAAGTTGCCATGTGTAGGAAAACGTAGTAGGCTCTTCCGGATCATGTTTTCAACCAAACAAGCATTACCCAGTGTAAAAGCGCATGGGCTATCACGTCTATAACGGTCTCGCTGAAAAATGATCGATCTGATCTGGCCGACCAAATAAACTTTAATGGAAAGAACACATGATTTGGAGGTCTTTTTCCGTAATTTTGGGTTGTGTAAGAAAATATTCAATGATATAAGACATGCTCAATACTTTAAATCGTAATGACACCCAAAATTCTGAGTAAAAATACATCAAAACCACAACCAGGCTGTACAATTTAAAAAAGGGCTAAAAAATCACAAAAAATAATTTTTGCCGCGCATCTGGATTGCCATCGCAGTGTGGAATGTTTGCAAAGAACAGCCTGAAATGTAAAATTCAAGATGAATACTGAAAAGTCGACGTTTCTCTTGAATAAATTACGTGTTTGCGCCGACAGAACTCCAATGAGGTTAACATTATATATATTGCCTTCATTTATACAAGACAATTTGATAAGTTTTTTGATGTTAAGAACTTTGATTTGATCAATATATGTGCGAGCTTAGCAGTTGGCTGATTTTATCGATACCTTAAGAAACTTAATTATAGTGGCTTTATTGATGAAGGCAATTATGCAGTTTATCTCTACATATTCCGTTTCAGTACCAAGCTTTAGCAGCAATCCTCAAGATACAGGTCAATGACTAACATTCAATTACTGTTGCATTAAACTGTTAAAAAGCTCTGGCGATTTAAATATCGACGTCTAAAACATTCCAGAATATTCTATTGAAAAAAGATTCCGTCTTTTCATCCGGAGCCGTAGCAGCTAGCAAGTAGCTTGGTACTCCGAAAAATCAAAGATTTACTAATTTCGTAAGAAATGTTTGAGGATTCTAACCTTTAAATATCTTTAAATGAAAACGTGGAAAATGTTTCATTTAGATGTTCGGATATTAAGTATGTAGATGATTGTAGTTAATTAAAAATTTGAAGCATAAAACCAGTAAACTGCACAATTCTTATGTGTTTAATTTCCTAAAATGACAACATTAAGATTAAGTATCCTTATACATATAATAGAGAATTTTACTACTTTAAATCGTACTTCAGGTCGTACAACGAATGTATACGATTTGTATGTATATTCCTTTATGCAGGCAGTACATGTAATTCATAGTTATTGAGTACATATTTTGAGTGAACGCTTTACTCTGCGATTCCATTTAAAGTATTCGGTTATTTTGTAAATCAGATTTTTAAAACGTTATTAGAATGTAAATATGTCTGTAGTATAAATCAGTTTATAGTTCCAGTATTCCTCGTGGGTTATCTGACGTAGTATATTATTGCACCCTCAATGAAATTATTTCATTTCAAATCATCACCCGCTGATTTTGCTCTCTTACTTATGTTGCACGTTGCAACCTTGATACAATAATCTGGCTCATCATCCACAAAATCGTTACATTTTTGTGCAGAAAACTGAAAAAACTGTTTATTCACTAATGTATTTTTAAAGTTTAAATATTCAAAAATATGTTAAAAAAGTATTTAAAAACAATTCTTGCTTTTTTGTATTTACCACCAAAATATACGGCGGCAAAAATTTACTTAAAGAAGTGAAACATACATAAATTGTATTTCAAACCAATTCAACCGTTTTCGAATTTCATGTTTCGAAACGAAAGATTATTTGGGCCTAATGGAAAGACAATGAAAATTAAGCAGAAGGCAACCAACATAAGCTAGGGTAACGTGAGACTCCTGTGCTAGGGTGACCTGAAAGTGATTCGAACACGAATTAAAACATTCAGGCCGAAATATGGCTTCTCCAAAAAAAGCGTTATTGCAGTTCATGTCCTTCCCTTGGGGTTTGCTAGCAAGTAAATTTTAGTTGAACTATGATCGTTCGTAAAATTGACCCCGATTCGATTTTTGACACGCGGTCAAAATTGCCCCCTGGGTAATCGGTTAGTGAATCTACACACAAAATTTCAGGTCATTAGGTCAAAAATGAATGAGTATATCGTGTTCCGTTGAATCACTTTCTGGTCGCCCCAGCACAAGAGTCTCACGTTATCCCAACTTATGTTGGTTGCTGTCTGCTTATTGTTTTATTGTCTTTCTATTAGGTTCAAGTAATCTTTCAGTTTAAACCAAGAAATTCAAAAACAGTCAAAATGGTTTGAAATCCCTGATGTAACGTTCACTTGTACTTCTTTCGTCAAAAACATTTTTGTCATTTTAAATTATCCACCAATAAGTAAAAACTGTACAGTAAGGCTTACAGCAAAACTAATGCAGTTTAGAGGTGTCAAAGAGTCTAAAAAATTGTTTGAACCCAAATTGATTCTAATAAGCCTACAAGATCTGTAAAATTTTGTCAAGTACACTCGGTTACTTTTTACCAACGTCCGAGAAAGATTTGTCCTCAAAACTTGAAATGCATACTCTGACTCCATATAAACATTAACCATGCCTCCTAGTAACACAAGAATTGCGGCAGATGCGTCAATAATCAGTACCCCGGTAACGAATAAAGGCATTATGTTTGTAGCGTTCCACTCGAATCGCAAAACGCTAGCCAATCCCAATGCCAAAATGGTAATTGCCACAATTAACAATCCGGTCAGAGTTCTGTTCAATACTTCGTTCGTCAGGAGTGCCACAATTTGAATGGTTCTGTACATAACGCAATGTTTGTAAATTCGAATTCGATCCCATTTTTGTATGCCACGCTGAATAAAAACCTGTATGCATTTCCGCAAGCTTAGCGTGCACAGAATTTGGATGACCCCGAGGATGAAAACCGTCACGTTAAGTCCATACGACCACGCCCAATGGTTAGCTAAAAACACTGCAAGTTTGACCAAACAATTCCTTATAAATCGCCAAAATGTCGATGTTCCACCGGATACTTTAGCAGTACATTCAGGTAGAACCCAGTAACAGGCCAAAAATGGCTTGCAGGGATTGTCCCAGGTAAGCCCATACACAAATAGGATTGGAACTAAAATTGCTGAAATATATATAAAATGAACGAAGAGCAGATTCAGTTTCTCCAGTAGAGATTTTGGAATGTTTCCTCGGTTTCCTACGTGTGAACAAAAATGAGTTATTTAATGCTTAAATATATACGCTGAAATTCTCCGGGACATACCTGTAACATACAATCGTTGAAACTGGAAATATCCGTTTATACAAACACCAAGGGCGGAGGCATTGTTACGGCAAATGTTTTGAAATAAAGTTACAATAGATAAAATTCCAAAGCCTGAGCCAATAAGAAGGAATGTGTTTATGCTCAAATCCCTATTGGCTGGTGAAGTTGCCTCAATTATTTGAACTGTAATTATAATGTATATTAAATTGTATAGGTAACTTTTGAACGTCATTTTTCTAAACTGGTTTTGTGCAAGAGGAATCATTTTTCTTAAAACTGGATCCCATTGGATGGGAAGACCGCCTAATTTAGAGGCAAGTGATGTCATTTTAAAAACCATTTTAATGTTTTCTTCCAACATTTTGTTACTGTAATTGAAGAGCTCTCAACTTTGCTGCAAAGTTATAGACGCAATGACGACATTATATGCTAGTGCAATCTTTTTTCAGACGATTCTGGCGTTCTTTGTTTTATCTTGATGTTTTGTTTATTGCAAATGCGAGTTTTATTTCTTCAGATTCGTGGTATTACCTTATCAGCATATCGTATTTACGATAGCAACATTGGCGATTAATCTTGTCTGGAGATCGGCATACAGAAAGCAGAAATCGCCCAAATGCGGGCACGGTCCTGAGTTTGAATAATTTGGTGGAATTAAATAATCAATCTACTTCCAAGCCGATCAATCCGAACTAGTTTTGCCATCAAATCATCGTGATAAAAGCGATTTACAGATTTGCGGTTGTGAATGGTTTATTAGTCATTATGCATTGTTGTTACAGGTATCCCACTGGAATGGAATGGAAAACTTCAAAAAACGATATAAGTGAGCTACGTCTTTTTATCTCTGATAAATGTTTATAGCTCCAATCCACCAAAAGATATACATCCGCTGAAGGTAGGAATTTTTACTAATTCAACTAATCAATATTGTGAGTAAGTTCGATTTGGATGAACAAAGGTGATGACCGCTTGAGATATAAAATTTGTGCAGACAGAGTATACCTCTCGCCATTCCACCGTATACAACACTTGCCAATATGGATTATAAATGGTTCCAATGTCCATTTAAAATCACGGTGAAAGCTTGGCCTAGAATTCGAAAGGGAATTCTTAACTTGAAGTAAGCAATTTAAAAGGACTTAAACCTTTGAGCATGCACCAAGATGGAAAATTAATAAAGTGACTACTCCTATGAGATTAAATAAGCTTACAGCCTATACTGTTAATTAGGAAGAGTTTTTTCCAAATTTTCCAAAATCTCGTACTACATTTTAATGTACCGATTAACCCAAAATAGCAGTTCGGTAGCTAAAATGAACTTAATTGGGTAGAGATCAATATTAAAAAAAATCCAATTATCTATTTTCCTTACAAGGTTTATGACTATGGATAAAATGATCCAGAGAAGTAACTCAAAATACTCAGATGCTGTAAATACGTTAAGTAATGCCATAAAATGACCAATGACAAAACAAGTTAGCATCAATTTCAAATAAAGCAACATCTAAAGCTTCGAACCAATTCTTGGCAATACGAAAATTATTTTCAATGTATTTTAATACAATTTTTGGCATTGCTACAAAATACAATTATATTTCAAAAACATTGGGTCCCTGATTGGACAACTTACTAAATACAAAAATATATTTCAAATATGTATTTTAAATACATGTATTTTGATCGAGTGGCACCTCCAGTACTTTTCTGGTAATATAAATTTTATTCCTAAAACTAAATAATACAGAACGTTATGCCTGTTTTATAATTTGTTTTGAGATTCATTAAAGTTTCTGCAATTTTTGTTTTATACTATTATTCCGGATTATACTAAAGCACTTTTTTATACAAAAATTCCGCGAAATCTCCATCGAGTTTAGACTATTTACTGCAAGCAATAACTACGATTAGACAAAAATTCTGGTAACCACAACGTGCATACTGTTCACAGGAAAAACATATTTTTCGTCCATTTAGGTTGATGTCTGAACGTTATCCAACATTTGACATGGTGCAAAGGCAGCTTATTGTAGCAAGATTTATAAACTTTAGATATGAAAGGTTTCCTGTAGTTCGTAAGCGAACTTATTGAGGTACTTTTTCTTTTCGTCAAAATAAACTCAGTATGCTTCAATAAAGGCAATAATATTATATTACAATGGGGTTAACTGTCGTTAGATATTTAGATTTCATGTTTCATATGGTTTTAACGTGTAAATGTATTTAAAAGGATTTCTATTTTTCATGGATTTTTTCAGATTATTGCTTGCTATTCAATCGAAACCCTATCGTATGCTTTAATGTCGAAAAAATGTTCAGATAGAAAAAAGGAAGCTTGGATGGAAAATTTTGTTCATAATAGTTTTGAAGCGTTTAGCATTAAAAGACCACTAATAAAACAAGTAGTAAAAACTGTACACGAGTTGTTTGGTCGCTACCACATTAACAATTTATAGATTTTCAATTTAAAAAACTACCTAAACTAGAATTTGTGGTTTAAACATTCGACCTGTACTCCAATTCTGCCACTTTTAACGGTTCATCGTTGCGTTTACAACTTTTAAAATGACCATTAGTCACTGACTAATAGTCAGTTTGTACGGCATGGGTGCAGAATCTTCTTCACATGAAAACTTCCTTTAACCGCCTAAAACTTCCTCTGTCAAATTTAACTTTTATGGGTGGTCTGGGGGGACTTTCATGACACCCGACACCTTTCCAAGTTTTTCTGTCTCAAACATTTAATGTATTATAAGTTTCATTTCGCTTAGAAATTTATTTCTTACATGTTTTTCGTTTTAATATTTTCGTATTCAAGTATTAATAATAACTATTAACTACTTTATTTAAATAAATCTCTAAATCTCAAAGGACCTCGGATGACATTTTCTTCCGTAGCATATAATCTCTTCGTTAAATTCACAAAGCGATTCTACAGGGGAAAAGTCATCGTAGAGATCCTAGAGAGTCAACGTATCAGAGAACAGGGCAATGGTCAGCACATTGAACATCAAACATGCAGATCAGTTCTAATAGGCAGTCGACGTTCGCTAAAAGTATCGGGGGGAAAACCCCCCTTGGAGGATAATACCTAGACCCGCTTTTTATAGCAGTGATGTGGATACATCAATAGGTGAGAATTTAGCTTAATCGGTGCCTTTCACCTAAAAGAGTGGGCAAAATGTAGTTTGAGTGATCAATTTTATTTTTACAATATTAAACAGTGTTGCATAGAAAATTAGTGGAATAAATGCGTGTGACTTATATGACTTTAGAAAATACAATATATGGAAAAGGTTTCACGGTTAGTAAATGTTTTTATGAATATTGCATAGCGGCAAATTTTTTAGTAAGTTTATGCATCCGGATTTTTACGGAATTGAATAATTAAGTCAATGCTTTTACTACCTAAAATACACTTCATCCAATCCTTCAATCGAAGTTTCATGGAAATCGTTAACAAATTTTACTCTGCGGCGTTTACAAGCTGCAAATAAAGTTTTGAAAAAATCTCATTTTGAAATAGAACAATGCGTTGATTTCCATGATGATATTTCTTATCTTGTGTTTAAATCAACTTTCAAGTTGTAAAGGAAATTTATGTTAATGGGTAGTTAATTTGAAAAGAAAATTTAATAAAGCGATTAAAAGTTCAACTCAAGTAATGTTCAAAACATGATCCTAGACAAGT
>LJIJ01003905.1:0-16878 GCA_001718145.1 Orchesella cincta | reverse complement strand
TACCTATAATTGGATTTAAAAAATCACATTAAATTTCTTAACGGAAAAAGCCAATTTTCAAACTGAGTCGATTACTAAACTTCACGACGCCGTCACAGAACAAGTTCTATAGCTTGTTCGACTCCAATGACACGGGCTACAATATTATCTCGTGGTAAGAAATACCTCCACCTTATAAGTTGGAATTTAAAATCCACATTAAATTTCTTAAGGGGAACAAGCCAATTTCAAACTTGAGTCGATTACTAAAAATTCCACGCGCGTCACCAGACAAGTTCTATAGCGGGTGTTCGACTCCAATGAACACGGGTCAATAAATATGTTAATGGTGAGAAGAAATATCTCCACCTATACAGTTGGATTTAAAAAAATCCACATTAATTTCTAACGCGGAAAAGCAATCAACTTGAGTCCAATTACTCAAATTCCACGCTGGTCACAGACAAGTCTATAGCTTGTTACGACTCCAATGACAACGGGTACAATATATATTCGTGAGAAGAAATACTCCACCTGATAGTTGGCATTTAAAAAATCCACATTAAATTTCTTAGGCCGAAGGCCAATTTTCAAATGAGATCGATACTAAATTCCACGCGCGTCACAGACAAGTTCTATAGCTGCTTCGACTCCAATACACGGGCCAATATATATTCGTGAGAAGAAATACCTCTACCTATAAGTTGGATTTAAAAAATCCACATTAAATTTTTTAAGGGAAAAAGCCAATTTTCAAACTATGAGTCGATTACTAAAATCCACGGCGTCACATGACAAGTTCTATAGCTCTGTTCGACTCCCCAATGACGGATACAATACATATTTCGTGAGAAGAAATTACGTCCCACCTATAAGTTGGGATTTAAAAAATCCACATTAAATTTTTTAAGGGAAAAAGCCAATTTTCAAACTTGAGTCGATTAGTAAAATTCCACGCGAGTCACAGACAAAGTTCATCAGCTGGAGACTCTATGTACCTTTAGCTCAAAGGTCCGCCGCAGAGGCGAAGCCTATTTGGTCCGCCGTTTTAACATGATAGTGCATCGCCTTAAAATCAAAGGCGCGAAGGTATAGCTCGCCACTCAAAAAAGGCGTGCTGCTTCACTCTTTATTTATTTGAAGGACGGTTTGCAATCTAAATGCACGTTAGAAAGCTTCGCAAAAAACTGAATCGGAAATGATTTTGCTGACATCGCGATATTAATAATTACTTAATTATAGCCACAAAAATAGTTTTCTCCACGTATTTTAGCATTGCAACAACCGGCTCAAAAAAGCTAAAAATCAAAAAGCTTCCCATTAATGCGGAGCTATAGCTTCGCTTTACGACAACTTACGAGAAAGGTGAAGCTATATTTTCGCCTCAGAAGCGAAGCTATAGGTAGGCCTGGCGTTGCTATAGGACATAGAGTCTCTAGCTGTCTATAGCTCAAAGTGCAGTACCCAAAAAAATACAGCGCCATCGAAAATTGACAAATTGAGATGGCGAAATTATTGATCCATTTTTAGTTTTCATGTTTTTACTTCGAAATTTTTGGATCTAGGATTATTTTGTGGTTCAGTAAGTTTGTTTTTTAACTTTTTCGTAGTTTTCACCGATTAGTTACAAGTTTTTGTTTTAAATTGGTGGTAAAATGGATTTATTAGTGAGTGATAAACACGTTATCACTTACTTTTTCACGACGGGATAGAAGCATGTAAAAATCGTTGAGATGACTCAAATTAATGTTAAAATGGTTACTGGAGCCATATTAAGTTCAAGGAAACTGAAAATGTGGTAAGCAAACCAAGATCTTTAAGTCCCAGGAAAACTACAGCTAGATGGACCGCTCTATCACTTTGAATAAACTTGAGCCGACAGTCCATCGTCCGAAGAGTACATGAGACTGGGCATTTCAAAGTGTTGCGTACCGTAAAACGCCCATTGTTGGCAATGCGACATCCGACAACAAAAATTTGATAGACTTTCTGTTTACGCGCCACGAATGGACAGGTCCTCAGGTCGAGCGAAAGCGAATTCGGTGTTTTTTTGAATAGCCACGTATAAAGGGGTTTGAGGAAACCTGGAGAGCGATTAAAATTAAGTGGCGCCAAACCTGTAAAAGCAAATAATTTAAAAAGCAATGAATGCTTTGATTGACTGTGTAACGATGATTATGGATAGGTGTCTATTTTCCATGAAGCGGGATACTTCGGGTGGCTGCATGGCGGGCTCATTTGTTGGAAATCTGCCCTCATTCCAACAGATACAAAATTCGTGTATCGGCAATTCTGAAGATCAATCCACACGATACCACTAGAAGGTTGTAGCCCGTCATATTCTTTCACATTGCACAACTCCCCAGTCTATCATCCTGATGCAACTACCAGAATCCAAGAGCACTCAAGGTGCATGCTCACTCTTGGATCGGCATGTGGCGGAGCATCAAGTGCACACCACGGAAGATATCAGGGACAAGTTTTGGGGGCGTTTCTCCAATAGTGTATAAACCTTGATATGTTTTATTTCCATTCAAAAGTCTATTATTTAGTTCAATAAATAAACATTCGTTTTTATTATAGTTACAATTAACCCTACTTGTAGTTACTTCATCTACTTATTCTCAACGAACTAGCGCCGTGATAGGGTTCTCATCATAAGAAAAGTTAGCCCGTCAGAATGTTAAAACTCGCCCGAAGGTTTATTTTCCAGCAAGATGTGATATGAAGCATACCGCCAAGAATAGTTTCAATTGAAGAAGCTGGCTGTTGTCTGTCGCCCAACATGAATCCCAAAGCGCCTTTTTGAAGTATCTTGGAAATCAAGGTTCGAGAAGTAAATCCGGGACCAACTAACTTGGCTGATCTTTAACTCGCGTTCCAAGAAGAATGGGGCAATATGTTTCTGATATGAAACGGGGAATAGTTTCTGCAATACCCCAAAGGGTTTCATCTGTAATTTTAGCAAAAGGATCTCACACTTAATACTAATTATTTATGAAAACAAAAAATGGATCAATACTTTTGCCCACCCAATTTTCGATGGCGCTGTATATTTTTGGGAACTGTAAAAAATTGGATAAAGTAATGGAGATTAGAAGCATAACATATGAAAGCCCATTAACTTTGGACCCTGAAGTGGGAAAACTTAATGAAAAAAAGTTTCATGCGTACAAGTAATTTTGATGTCCAACTGTGAAAGATTTTTGCCTAAATATTTTTGTCATAGCGCTGTACGTGAGAAAAAATGCGTACACCCATAAGACGTGTGTGAAGTTATATTTAAGTATAGGAGTTAATCCGCTGCACCCCATAAGCACACGACATGGTATTCTCGGCTCGTTTTCTTCCCTTTGAAAAACACAATCTAACCTAATGTGTTCATTGAACAAATGTTAATGCTGACTTCAAATAAACTCGTGCCCGTAACGCGTGACCAAAGCAATGACACTTTAAGTACTTTTGGAAACATGTGGCTTATGCTCCAGTGAGGCTCTGTGCCCAGTTTGAGCAAATTCTTGTGATTGCGTAAAAAGTTTTGGGCCAGGACCTATTTTCACATTGAGCCGTCTGACCATAAATTAACTCGTGTCCATATCTCCTGACTAATGCAGTTTAAAGGTTCGCGAAAATCATCATAACATCTTGCGTGATAATCGGTTACGTATTTTCTAGCAAAAGCATCCATTTGAGCTACAACTTTTGACTCATTAGTGGCTTTCATGTACAGTCTTGCCTCCAGAAATTCTTTCTGCAATAAATGTTAAATATTTGTTGGATCAAAATAAATATTTACAACGTGTGTGTGTGCAAGATGATAAGCAACTCCTAACGTGCTCTTAATATCTGACGCTGAGAAGCTAAAGCAGAAACATTTGCATAATGGTATTTTAGTACTTATTATGCAAATATAACAAATGAATAAATACTCATGTGTTATTTTGGTTAAATTATTGAAATCAGTGATGTTGCGTTCTGGTTGCAAAATTAGAATTGACCTATGGAATAAGATTGATAAGTAGGGCTAATTTCATGTTTGTATAGTTTGTGAGTGGACATAATTATAAATTAAGTTACAAGGATAACACTGGTGAATTGATGAATATGAATATATCGTTGCCTTTGGAAGCTTGATTGTAAGTTAATCAAACAGGTTATGCATTTAAACGTAAGCTTTAATAAATGCCTAAATTTGGCCTATTTAGGACACGCCAGCAACGGCAGCAGAAGAAACGTTTTATGGAGTTAGCACGAGGAAATAATTTATGAGGATGATACAGGCTACAGGAGTATTGAAGAGGCCCCGGAAGACGAGCAAATGATGGACATAGGCTCACTACCGATTTTGGAGCAAAACTGTCCCGATATATTTCAAAACCTCTTGAACAGTGAAGTGAAAGACCTGTCATCTCGTGTTACTACAGTGGTGATGCCTTATGGTAATGATGATTCATAATTATCAAGTGACCTCACAACTTCCTAGCCAGAGGATATGTATTTCATTGAAGAAAGAACTGTCGCATCCAGTATTTTACCTGCGTTTCACCATGAAGCGCCTAGAACCTAAAACGTCCCCCCGAATGACCCTTACGTCGAACGTCAGTTGGAAGATAAGTACATTAAATTTGCCCTCAGCAACAGTTTCCATATCAAATAAGCAAATGAATTGTATTGATAGACCGCCAAAATATTTGACTGCTCCGTTCCTTGATGCTGCAGTCAACCGAGAAAAACCTGAGAGAAAAATCATATATGACAATTTCTGCGAAAAATACAGGAATAATGTATGGGAACGTAACAATATCAAATATTTATCCAATGTACATAGATAACAACTTAAATGAAATGCTAGGTCCTCGTTTTTCTTCATACGAACCAGTTATTGTTCCAAATGAGGGCATTTCGTTGTACAATTCAATAAGTATTGTCATGTGTCAAGACCCATGAGTAGAAACCCTTCGCACGTTGCAAATATTTTATGAGAATATAGTGTAATCTAAAATTTATTGTTATGTCATGTATGTTTTTTGTGTTTCTTGAATTGCCCCTGTCCCGTTACTTCTCCCTGAAGTCCGGTTACATGACCTTATCATAAAACTTTCGATGATTCTTGTTGTTTATGACTTAAGGTTTTTCAGTATTTTGTTGTTAGTCATTCATGTCAATTTCTCTTTTATGACCAGGTGTCCTCGACCAAGACTTTAACATTAGATAAATGATGTAGCCTGTACATGCAGTTTCAGATTTATTCTTCAGTGTATAAACCGACGTCCTCCAGTAAATAAATTAGTACGCTTCTGTATTCTCGAACACAAACTCTGCCCGACTAACCTCCGCCGTTTTTCATTTGCTCTCATACTACACAATATACAACGGTCATACACTACCTCTCATTATTGCTCATATATTTGGATATAACTTCTTTCTTTGGAGTTAAGTACGATGTGAATACGAAAGAAACAACGCTTCCTCCAATCAGTATTTTTCTCACGGAACAACAATTGTGGACCTTAGCAAAGTAAAATAACCAAAGCACCGCATATTTGTTACACACAAGGGGAAGTTCGTGAAGAAAAACTCAAGAATTAATTAAGAGAATATATAAGTGCCAATAAACCTCTGAAAGGGCAAAAAGAACTAGTTGATTTGGATAACGATGAAGAATGTATCCGACGAACCCTTGATGAGAAAAATGAAAACCTCATACACAAAAGATTAATGAGTCTTCACACGAAGAACACATAAAAAAGGATGATGAAGTTATCGTAGGTTTGGTGGATGAAGGCGGTATGTTTGAAGTAAATGACGCAAAAGTGGTTATATCTGAAAATAGAGATAAATGATAAAGATTTTCCCAATAGTTCACCAAGCAAAATTGTTGCAATGGAAGGTGATGGCATTGCCCTTTTGGGTCATTTTGCCCTTTTCCCACTTTGCCCCTGCAGAATATTGCCCATTGAGAATTCTGCCAATGCTGAATTTTGCCCTTTTGAAAGTTTGCCCTTATGGAAGTTCGCCCTTTAGCATTTTGCCCTTGCATAATTTTGCCCTTATAAAAATTTTACGCTTGTACTATTATCATTTTCACCATATATTGGTACTCCTCGTTTTCAAGAATGTAAGATTATAGTAAACGGAGTCAGTAATAAGAAGCTACGTATTTTAAGTAGTAAGTAATTTCTTTTCTTGTTGTTTTTAACTTAAAATTGATAATTGAAAGTAGGTAGATATATGAAACCTTCCTGATATATGAATTCAGTTGAACCTCATAATTAGGATAAAAAAAATACCACATTGAATAAGCCTTAGTCAGGGTTAACGGTTGGGGTAAGCCAAGACATTTCAAGTTGCAATAAGAGGATTTCTGTACTTGAAGGGACGCTCTATACAATTCTGTACATCGGTATCTAAATTTTATGTAGGCAAAACGCATTTTAATCAATCAATTTTAAGTAAAAAACAACAAGAAAAGGAATTACTTACTACTTAAAATACTCAGCTTCTTATTATTGACTCCGTTTATTACAAACGTACATTCTTGAAACGAGAAGAACCAATATATGGTGAAAATGATAATAGTATAAGCGTAAAATTTTTATAAGGGCAATCTTCTCAAAGGAAAAAATACGCAAGGGCAAAATGCTAAACGGCGAACTTTCATATGGGCAAACTTTCAAAAGGGCAAACTTCAGCATGGGCAGAATTCTCAATGGGCAAAACTCTGCACGGGCAAAAAGGGAAAAGGGCAAAATGACCCAAAAGGGCAAAGTTCCCCAAGGGCAAATCGCCTAGACCCGATGGCACTCATCGTCATCCAAACAAAATTAAAAATGCGCTGGCCACCCTGCGCACCCCAGGATGCACAACTTTCCTCCATTTTATATGCGTATTTTATTTGCATATTTAGAGGACTCATTACTTCGTCTGTATGTCGTTTGTCTGCGGGCAGGACTACGTTCAAATTTTTTAAATTAAATGTTTGAAATCGATAACTTTTGAAAAACAAGAATGGGTACCAAACGTCCAAAGTTTCCAAATCAAACGTTTTGGGAACGTCGTCAAATGATAAGTCTAGCTAATTTCAGTGTTCGGAGTGGCAATAATTGGCATGACTGTAATGGCCGGCATTATTGGCATTTGACTGACAAAATAAGGAATTATTGTCGGCAATAATGGCAATAACTGTCAATAATTACTTAAAAGTTTAATTTTTAATTAAAATGAAGCAATCTTAACGTTTTTCATGTTCCGTGGTACACGAAACTAGTTTTAGCTTGAAATATGATCATTTAAAAACTTTAAAACCAAATATTTAACTGTAATTAGGTAAATAGAAGAAAAATATAGTTGCCTATGCCATTGCTCTCCTGTGTGGCCTATGGTGGCAATATTACATGTATGTTATATGGGGAAATATTGCCAGTCAATATTGTCAATTATAACCAGTCAGTGGCAAAATAGCAATATTGCCGGCAAATTCCAAACACTGGCTAATTTGATAAGCGTTAAATTAAATCATTAACTTGTAATTAACTTGTCAAAAACTATTGCAGTACATAGTATAAATATTTATTTAAAATTGTTCTGATCCAGTCATCAAATATATGTAATTACAAATCACCTGCGTATGATGCATCTCACTACATAAGTGTCAATTTATGTAGCTTAGAAGTAGGTATTAGGTTTAATGATTATGATAATAATATGCAATGTAAATACCTTTGCAGTAATGCATTGCATATGCATATATGATGTATGTGTTCTTTATGATAAATATGTGATGATGATGATTCACAGCACCACCCTTCTGGTGTGCTGTGCTTTTAATATATATTCTTTAACGCGTGTAGAACTGGCAGTTGACCACCAGCGTCCACCTGAAGAGTACTTAAATAAATACTCTCTCGTGTCAACTACATCACCCTTGTACCTCTCTCTCAATCTTATTTACTTTAGCATAGAAGTAAGCGTTTGCTCATGCGTAACGGCATGATTTCTTACTTTGGCCCTTTCTAGATAACGCATTCTAGCATTCCTCTCAATCGTCTTCTTTCTTTTTCCATTCAGCATTTCGTCTGACAGTGTAGCGCATTTTCTCACGACTTAATATTGGATTACTTTCGCGTTATTAAATAAGTACCCGTTATAAAAAAAATTTAGAACCGAATCTTGGATAAGAGTCGGAGGTCACGATTGATGTTTCAAAGGACAAACAATGGAAAAACAATTGAAGTAGAAAATTTTTGGAAATAAGTCTTAGGTCAAGCTCTTTCAAATGAAATATTAGTTATATATATATATATGATATATAGTGATGTAAATTGGGTGTCATGTATATGAAATATATGATATCTGTATCTTGATTTGACATCTTTAATATCCAAACGGGTTTATTCACCACAATTAAAAATCAAATCTTCCACTTCAATGTCCAAATTGCTCAATTTTTTTTTTATCTCTGTCTTCAATGTCCAAAGTTTCAAAAAAAGTATAATGATTTTGAGTGTTCATAACCTACGTTCCTATTAATACGGAATTTAAACTTATTGCATCACTCGACTAAGAATTGGAGAATAATAATTAACTTCACATGATTTCACTTTAATTAACAAAACGTTTCATATAATCTTACGATGTGAATAAGATCTTCACAAACCGGAACATTTTTTGGGGTCGGGAGAGTACAAACAAGTGAGATAACGTTTCTTGTTGTATCCAAGTAGAAGTCTATCCAAGTAGTTCCAACAGACGTAACAAATAAGAGCGCACGATACTTGTCATCAAACTTAGTAAATTTGCCAGTACTTTTAATCAGTGGACTTAACATGTAAATTCTTGTTTCATATCTTTATAATCTCGAATCATTGTGATTTAATAGTTATATAACGCGATTTTTTGTGAAAAATTGAATTAATTGCTTAATTCCAACGTTTCGGAGTTTACACACTCCTTCTTCAGGGAAAATAGTTAAGAGTAAGAATTAGGCTGGAACAAATTAAGTTTTTTTTGTATAATCGTAAGCCAATTCAATTAATAAATCGAAATGTAGTAGGTATCAATGGTAGTTTTCTGTCCATGCATGGTCTGCTACTGGAGAGTCCTTTGTGTTTGCCAGACGTATCATGTTCATTTGCTCGAATTTTGATATCCCTTTCTGTTTCCCCCACGTAAATCATAGGACAGTTTTTGCATTTAAGTTTGCAAATGCCCATCCGCGATTTGGGAAGTTTGTCCTTATAATTACATAGTCGGGTAGATATTTTGGTTATTGGAAAATATCCTGTTTCTAGAGTTGTTGATCGGCGAATTGCACGGGCCATCCATTTATTGACCGGGCCATAATATGGGATGATAGCACGTGGGGTTTCTTCTTCTATTTTAGATTTGTCTGTGCTGTTTTCAGATTGAATACGTTGTTTCTGTATTTTGATTCGATTTGAGATTAAGTCTCGTGGATATCCATGTGACATCAGAGTTTCCGTAATGAAATTTAGTTCAGTTTCAAGATAATCTCCATCGCATATATTCAGTGCCCGAGTGACCAGAGAATCCATTACAGAAATTTTGTGAGCTCGTGGTTGGAAGGAGGTATAGTTCAGAGAGCGATTTGTATGTGTTGGTTTCCGGTATACACTGAATTCAATGGTATCATCTTTTTTCTGATGAACTAGTGTGTCTAGGAATGGAAGGGAGTTAGTTGTTTCATTTAATTTTTCCGCTGTGTGACTCGTCAAATTCCCCTAGTTTGTTTTGTATTGATGATATTTTTCGGAATTTTGCCACTGAAACCACATCATCAACATAACGTGCCCATATCTTAATGTCTGAATTAGTTTGACCTTAGTTTCTTCAAGGAATTGCATGTAAAATTCTGCTAAGACAGGGCTGAGAGGAGATCCCATAGGTACTACATGAAGTATTTTTTTTCCTCCGAAATTGAAATATTTCAATTTGAGGCAAATGTTGAGTAAATCCATTATTTCATCAATGTGGAATGGACATGTAAATTGAAATCCAGGACTTGAGGAAAACTACTTAGTCTTCAACGACGCACAACTAAAATACTTTTTCACATGTATATAGTCTCTTGGCCTCTAAATGCCTCCCATATTAGCTATAATAACGTAGCGTAGATTAAAGTTATCACGTGCTAAATCTGTGACTGCAAGAACCTACACATACACTACATACGAGTATTGGCTAGTAGTTAGTGTAAGATCACAACTTATCTACTAGTCCTATAAGAATAACTTAAAGCATGACTTTAAATTAGAAACCCGATGGAATTTAAAACATAACTTTCATCATCTGTTGTCAGCGAATAATTTGACTATCAAAACTAGACGTTTTTGGAAACGAGATGCGAAGATGCTATCCGTGACGCATTTACACAAACTCAAAAATCATGTTCATTTACCGCAAAAAACCAGTCCATACAAAACAGCTCCAAGTAAAACTAGAAAAAAGGATGTTGCACATTAGTTTGAACTTTCCATGTGGAATGAACTTTTTAGTTACAGTAAATGAATAACAGAATAAATTAACTGGGTGGTGTACAAAGTTATGTCTTCGGGAGTATTTGCAATGCGCATGCCGTCTCCCATGCATTGTAGAGCCCACGTGATAATCAGTGGTAGGTGATAGTGATGTGAAGTGTTAAAAGAATTAACATGTGATAGAACATTGTAATAATATTCTGTGTATGACTGACTTTATACGACAGAGTCATGAGTGACCACTAATAATCTTCTAGATTTATAATTGACATACATAACCTCTCAAATATATTGTACCATGATTGATATAAGATATTATTAGGATACTATAGTTATTGATTAATCCGCTGTTACCGATAACGCATTCCATGATACTATACCCATGATACTATAGTTATAAAGATACTATCCACTGGTAAATATAAGAACTACTTGTAAATAGTATAAAATAACCTACAACCATGTATGATGTGTGCCAATCTGATCAATCTGGCTATCTTCTATTAAACACCTACTCTTTCCATTGGCTATAATAACTGTGTAAACTGTTTGTGTATTTATTCATCGCATACATTTAGACCATATACATTTCATATTTAATTTGGAGCAAACAAAACCTACTTTACGGTATATCTGGCCCTAAACGAGAGAAATTAAAAAACGAGCTAAAACATAGGAAAGACTTTTGGAGAAGATAAACTATCTTGATGTAATTAGAGCTCTGCACGGAAATTTCAAACACAAGTGATGACGATCTTAGGGAAATAAAATCAGAACGGAAGAACAGAAGCCAGTCTCTTTCAACAACCAGACAAAGAGCTTTCGCACCTGAGGGAAGCATTCATAGAAAAAGAAAGAAACCAAATGCAATTCTAAAAACAAGGAGATTTCGTTTTTTCGTACATAATGAAAACACATCTGTAGACCACTTGACTATTTATCTGCCAGACATAAAATCGTTTCTCAACTAAAACAAGGAGTTTTGTAGTGTACAAATATGTTTATACAAAAATTTGTAGTGTAACAGACACTACAAATTGATGCTACAGGTGGAATGGTTAAAACGGTCTCCAATAAGCAGTTCCTTAATTACGTTATCATAGGCGTGAGCAATTAAGTACCCTACCCTATAGCTGAATGCATATTGGACTCGGGGAATCATGTCGACATCCTATCTTAATTCCATACTATCCTTCAACCAACCACTGGCGCATTTTTATGTAAGTGATTTTAGCTATCCTATGTTATAAAACCTTTGAAAAGTGGTCAACGATGAAACGATCACTTACATTCGACAATGCTTGAAATTATTGAATAGATCAAGAAATAAATAGCTGAACTGGCGCAAAAATGCAAAGTAAAAAACTACTCATTGTAGAAGAGAAAAAGTGGGACGGGCTGAAAGCATGTACGATGTTGTTTTATTGGACAATTTTATGTATTCGTTAGTATTTATTATATTGAATAACGAAAGGAAGTTTCAAATATAAGTCCAAATCCATTTTCACGAACGTTTTACAAATTGATCATGGATATTTAAAAAATGACTATCAGATTAGAAATAACATTTAGGGCTATTTGTCCAACTAAGTAATTTATATGATGCCATGGTAGCATTTGTAATATTTATGTATAGTGATAAACGCTAGGGAAGGTTGAACTTCTGTATTTTCTTTATAAGCATTTTTCAAAATTTGAACTTTTTAAACTGCTCAGTAAGTAAGGCAAAACAAAATCTTAACACCAAACGGGAACTTTTTGTAGAGATTTTGATGCGGTCTGTTAAAGAAATCGTCAAAATCGCAAGGAAAAGCGGTTTTTGAATTTCGTTTGGAAATTCATTTCGTTCTTAAATATAAATCCATGCTAACAAATAAATATGATTGCCCATTAAACTAACTCGAACTGGCTTTTAGCCTACGCCACTCTTGCTTAAATACGTTATGTAGCTTTTTACTATTGCTTTTTTGCGCCAGTCCAGCTAATTACTTGATCCTTAGAAGCAAGGAACGCACAGTAATATTTATAGCACTTCATATATAATAAAGGTTTGCAAAACGTAATTTGTAAAAAAACAACCAAAAATAGCTGCAAGCAAACATTTGATAGAGACAGCACTTCACGCATATGCAAGACCTCAGGAAAGCAACAACATAACCTAATTGAGGAAACTTCAAGTACAATGTTTCCGACCAAAGAAAATGCTAAATTGGATATAGATAGATACCTTTGCCTTTTGAAGTGCAAGAAAGCAGAAAACATTCACAGTGATACTGTTTAAGATACAGACACTGTGTAACTAGAACTTGTTAGAGATGTTTAATTATTAAAGGAAAAGTCCTACCAGCTCTTTGTGAGGTTTCGTGAAGAAGATGGAGAATATGAAGCCGTTGCGAATACATATTGCAGTAAGGTGGTTATGGACGTGATTCACAGAGATAAGATTTGGGTATGGCTTGTGTGGGCCAATGAAACTAATCTAGTTTTGAAACCAAAATCAATGGTAGGTTTACTAAAAAACAACTAAGTAAAAAGCCAACTCAACTAAAACAATTTTGCTGGATTTTTTAATTCCAGCTTACAGAAAAAAGGAATTTCTCCTGACGAATATATATTGTAGCCCGTGTCATCGCGAGTCGAACAAGCTATAGAACTTGTCTGTGACGCGCGTGGAATTTGAGTAATCGACTCAAGTTTGAAAATTGGCTTTTTCCGTTAAGAAATTTAATATGGATTTTTTAAATCCAACTTATAGGTGGAGGTATTTCTTCTCACGAATATATATTGTAGCCCGTGTCATTGTGAGTCGAACAAGCTATAGAACTTGTCTGTGACGCGCGTGGAATTTGAGTAATCGACTCAAGTTTGAAAATTGGCTTTTTCCGTTAAGAAATTTAATGTGGATTTTTTAAATCCAACTTATAGGTGGAGGTATTTCTTCTCACGAATATATATTGTAGTCCGTGTCTATGTGAGTCGAACAAGCTATAGAACTTGTCTGTGACCAGCGTGGAATTTGAGTAATCGACTCAAGTTTGAAAATTGGCTTTTTCCATTAAGAAATTTAATGTGGATTTTTTAAATCCAACTTATAGGTGGAGGTATTTCTTCTCACGAATGTAGTCCGTGTCTATGTGAGTCGAACAAGCTATAGAACTTGTCTGTGACGCGCGTGGAATTTTAGTAATCGACTCAAGTTTGAAAATTGGCTTTTTCCGTTAAGAAATTTAATGTGGATTTTTTAAATCCAACTTATAGGTGGAGGTATTTCTTCTCACGAATATATATTGTAGCCCGTGTCATTGTGAGTCGAACAAGCTATAGAACTTGTCTGTGACCAGCGTGGAATTTAGTAATCGACTCAAGTTTGAAAATTGGCTTTTTCCGTTAAGAAATTTAATGTGGATTTTTTAAATCCAACTTATAGGTGGGTATTTCTTCTCACGAATATATATTGTAGCCCGTGTCATTGTGAGTCGAAAAAGCTATAGAACTTGTCTGTGACGCGCGTGGAATTTGAGTAATCGACTCAAGTTTGAAAATTGGCTTTTTCCGTTAAGAAATTTAATGTGGATTTTTTAAATCCAACTTATAGGTGGAGGTATTTCTTCTCACGAATATATATTGTAGCCGTGTCATTGTGAGTCGAACAAGCTATAGAACTTGTCTGTGACGCGCGTGGAATTTTAGTAATCGACTCAAGTTTGAAAATTGGCTTTTTCCGTTAAGAAATTTAATGTGGATTTTTTAAATCCAACTTATAGGTAAAGGTATTTCTTCTCACGAATATATATTGTAGCCCGTGTCATTGTGAGTCGAACAAGCTATAGAACTTGTCTGTGACCAGCGTGGAATTTGAGTAATCGACTCAAGTTTGAAAATTGGCTTTTTCCGTTAAGAAATTTAATGTGGATTTTTTAAATCCAACTTATAGGTATATTTCTTCTCACGAATATATATTGTAGCCCGTGTCATTGTGAGTCGAACAAGCTATAGAACTTGTCTGTGACCAGCGTGGAATTTTAGTAATCGACTCAAGTTTGAAAATTGGCTTTTTCCGTTAAGAAATTTAATGTGGATTTTTTAAATCCAACTTATAGGTAAAGGTATTTCTTCTCACGAATATATATTGTATCCCGTTTCATTGTGAGTCGAACAAGCTATAGAACTTGACTGTGACGCTCGTGGAAATTTTTTTATTCTAAAATGTTTAAAAATGGAAATTTTTTGCGTAGGTTTACAGTTATTTTTAGCCATTTATAACTTTTTGAAGCAATTTTTGTAATTTGAAAACTGTGCTTAGGGTAACTATTAGTTGCTTAATGGTTTGTGGTTTGATTAAGCTATTAAACGTCTTTGAGGGTGGTGTTTTGCCTGAGTTATGTATGGAAAGTCTAAAGGTGCTGAGGGGTACCCTCTGGTCCTTGTATGCTGCGGGGTGCCAAAAAGTCAAAACCGGTGCCAACTTTATTGACGTGGTTACGTCTGGGTCTTACATCATATGAATTAGAAGTAAATCGTTGGTATACTACCCTCCATTAAAAATGGATAATTATGACATAATTATTATGCTTTATTATTACGTTTTATCCTCATACATACAAATTGTGTAAATTAATTATAGGCTTAATTACATGAAAAGCGTGTGTTGTTGCTCATCATTATAACTAATCAGGATTGATGATTGAGTCTCTCTTAGAAAACAGGAATCGTTGATTGGAGCTGATCCACCAAATCGTCGTCAATCGTTAGCAAAACCTAAGGACAGCATTCAAAAAGCAAAGGTTACGTAAATGTCACGTATTCCAAAAGGTTTGCAGTAATACGAATAAAGTGTGTAACTTTTACCATTTCCGTAAAGTAAAAAGCAGTAGAGCTGAGAAAATGCCACATGTCATGGGTGTCATAAAAGCCCAGCAAGTTACAATCCTTGTTTCTATTACGAGACTCCGCAGGTGACTCCTCCCATTTAGTGAGTTCATCCATTAAGCACCACACGGCCAAATCCATAGAATTAAGGTAACGACTAGGTAGACAAGCGACTGCTGCGAGGGGCGCTCGCCGTGGATCAACTGAAATATAATAAAATAACAAAAGAAATTAGTTTGCATTTTGGTCAATTTTAAAATATACTTTCAACTTTACCTTAAATATGATATAAATCACACCAAATAATGATGCATTTATGACATATACGATGAGTACTTGCAAAGCAAAATTTTGCTCGACAAGTAGAGTCCATAAAGTGATGATGGTTAAAATATTAGCTGAGAATATAACGGCTGGAAAAATAACACGAAATTTTCCGGGTGTTATTACTATATCTGGATTTTGAGGGGCTACCCAATTTTCTTTTTGAAATCCGAATATTCGTCTGTGTTTTAAATCATCTCTCCACTTCAGGTATATAATGGGCATTATTTCTGTCCAACGGTGGACTAGTTTACCATTTCCTAAGAATAGAACAGTATTGTATTATTTAAGGAATTTTTTCTATGGTAGATTTTACATCAGGTAGCTTTCCAGAATAAACTTACGCCTCACATATCCAGTGTAGCAATTTTTTGTCAGAACACAGAGGAAAAATAGTATGTGCAACACACTGAAAACAGTACGACCTTCAGTGGGCAGCCAAAGCAGGCCAAAATAAGTGATGTAAACAAGAGCGAGCAACGCCAGATGCATAAATATCCTTTAAAAAAGAAAGTTGCAATGAAATTTCGGGCTAAGACTGGGAAATAAGCAAGAAAACTTACTGGCTTTGAATTGTAGAGCAGTTTGGGCGCCGACGTTGGTAAATGCACATCTTCGACAAGACCGTCAAATGATACATGAAGATTGTATCTAAAAACGAAAAGTTGTTCAATAGAAAGAAGAGCAGATCAAGTGTACTACAAATTGCATGGGGTTAGTGTTGGGATTATACCACCGAGAAAAACCTGTCTGTTAGGGCAGTAATGGTAGAATGAGGACATGACTCCAGTCATGATCATAGCAATTCCCTTTTGATAAAGAAGGGAGTAACGGGCGTATGTACCAAATGGTACACAGTTCGTTTCTGGCGTATCAAGCCAAAAACGTAACAAAGCGAATTAAACCCATCGCCCTATTAATGCTTCGGAAAGTTCTCGGCACCGCACCACGATTATGAAAATGCAGTCCCCAGAAAACACAAGGAAAGTTGAGAAAATGTGATTAAAATCCTTGATGATTCCCAGTTGATGAGAACACAATTCATTACGGTAGCACCCATCAAGGTCCTGGAAACAGGTCAAATAAATGTATGCATAGAATATTTTAAAATGGGAAATATACATCCATAGCGATTAAGAGGAGTTTAAATTACATTGTCCCTATCAGCTACTGTACCATGACAACTGGTCGGAAGGCAGGGCACAACTTG
>LJIJ01003904.1:0-16883 GCA_001718145.1 Orchesella cincta | reverse complement strand
GTTTTGACTTCGAGCAATCCGCTTGATGCTTGAGCGAATCAATGATATTTTTGTCTTGTCTGTGTGTGGTAATGTATGCCTAGTGATTTGGATATGGAGACTGTCGTTTTGCCAGGTAAAATTATGGGTACGAAAGGGTAATTTCTTTTGCAGGGTATAATTCAGTTCTTCTGAAAGACACTTAAAGTATTGTGAAATGTAAATGGAATGCTATTTTTTGGTTTAGAAATTTTTGTGTATTGCGTTTTACATATAACAAATCTAACAGTAAAGGTTAACCGTACGCGTTGGTCGCAAAGAATTGAGCAGTGTAATTGCAATATTAAAAAGTAGAAATGTTGTCGTGATATTTGTGTTGACATTTCGTCAGTTATATCTAAAGATAGTGCTGCTTGAGAGAATGATCACCTCTTTGAGAGCCCAAAGGAAATTTACATTTGTTCGGTTTTTTCGCTAACGTATTCCAAAATTGTATAGATGAGGTTTAAGTAAAAAGTAGACAGACACAGAATTGGTAGAATAGTCAGTGATTTGAGTAGAGGCTTTGTACCACTCCTAATCAATCTTTTGTTTCAGAATCAGAATTTTTTTACATGTGAGTAAATACTTTTCGAAAATAACGATTACTACAATTGCGGATGTAGTTAAAAAAATTTAAGTCTTCTAGTAATTAAACTTCTTTTAGCTTTAAGTAATGATGCGCGGACTGATTCTGCTAATGATGTATAAAATGAGAAATTGTGTGATTTGTTTCCAGTGCTTTCAGCTGCAATGAAGCAGGAAATCAGTACAATATTTTCGTAGTTCTTTGGTATTTGGTAATTTTGACTGCAACATAATGAATTTTTCGATTAAAAGACAGTCCATGTGGAAAGTAATGTACAATGATATAAATGATAGTTAAAAGTTACAAGGTATATCAGCAATTTAATTTTGAAAACATGAAGAAGAAAAAAGTTTGTAGAAAAAGGTCGTATTGAATGTAGCTTTGATAATATTTATCCTGATTTTATTAGTCCGCAGGGCATATTAAACGTAATGGTTATGTACTTGTGTTCTTTAGCTATGTGTTTTGGTTAAAATTTGAGTTGATGAGGCGTCAAATAGCAGTAAAGTTTGTTAATTTTCGTTAAGATAACGTATTTTGTGGATTTGGGTAACCAAAAGTTATTGTGACAGACAATAGTTCTAATTTTTGGAAAAACGGTCAATTAAACCTGTGGTAAGAAGCCCAATAGGTGTAAAATAAGGTAATAAAGAATTGTGTGTGAAAGATTGGGTCATTTACGCTTGCATTGCGATCTATTGTCAGTAAAACGGAAAGTCGTGCCTTCTAGCCCGACCTGATAGTGATGTACAGTAAAAGTACAAAGAGATAAATGATAGTATTTTATCAGGTACGGAGTTAATATGGAGGTATAAGAAGGAAAAGTAGAAAATTTTGATTATTTACACGGAAGACGATTTTTAAAGCAAGCTCAGGAAGTTAGAAATTTAAAAAAATTAGAGATGAAAGAATTTAACGTTTCGATTTGGTATTGACAAGTAACTTAATGTTAGCAGACAAGCAGAAGGAGTTTTCAACAGTTCTTTTGTATCGAATATATAGCCGTATTGAATTTTGAAAGGAATTGTCGCTCGTATATACTTGAATGACAGGAAATTATCCCAAAACGCGATATGGTAGACTTAAAACCATACTATGCAAGTGTTGATTTTTATGTTGATGATCCCGATGATGAGGAGTTGGATATTCAGAAAGTTAGACCACAAAAAATAGTTAATTATAGAGATATAGCAGGCTTAGACAGAAAAACGGGAAAATAATACGGCAAAGCGTAGTGGAGATATGTGTTTTTTGTTTCATTTCAGAACATGGGGTCACGGGAGCTTTCCAAGTCCCAATTACGTAGTATTGCGTATGCTCAAGTGTCGCCATCGTTGCGAAAACTTAGACCTAAACGTTGCACGTTGAATGATGTGGGCTCTGGCTAGAAGAGCAGCTGTCCGTTGAGGAGTTCTAGTTACTCGTGAAACATTTGCAGTCGTTGATATACCTCACGTTAAAGATTTTAGTTCGTGAACACAGAGGAGGCTTCTAGAGAAATGGAGAGACATTTTTACTGAGAAAAAATAATATTATTGATTGGAATGTGTAATGAATTCTTATATCGTACAACTATATCTTTAATACAAAATTTCGTGTGATATTTATAATTTTGTGTAGATACGTTTGAGCTTTTATTCACTTGTTAAACAATATTGGGTCAATTCTCGAGAAAAATGATATTTTGAAGTTGTGAGCAAGATCTGCTTCGTTGCAGAGATATTTTGACATACGTTGTGTTCGTATTTCACATATTTGTTGTCATGCTTATTATCAGCTTTCTGGTGTTAACGATATATATTTTGTCGATTTTCTTGTCCGATTACTTAAAAATTGAGGTTATGCATAGATAACTAAATGTTTTTATTTCTTACAGTCTTTTGCTGAACACGTAAATAATTACGGTAGAGATGACAGTCAATTTGATTAATTTGTTGAGAAGTTTTAAGCAGGAATCATGTGGTTTTCTTCACTTGAAGTTGATTTTGTACCGATATAATGATGTGTTGAAATAGTGAATTTTTCCAGATGATAAAAATGAAGTATAAAGAAAATTTTGTGAACGCTCATAATGATCTGTCTCGCACAGAAAATTCAGTTACTCGTGAAAGTAGTTCCGATTTATTTCGTAAGAATTTAGTTTGTGGTTGAAGTATTTGGTTTACGTTGAAAGAATGATTCGTGTTTGAATGAATTTTGGTTTCTGTTTTTAACATGGATAAAATAAATGATTAAACTGCCCTGAAATTAAACCGTTTTCTCGTATTTATTTGCTGTTGTAATGATATGACTATTATGTACGGTGATTTTATTTGATTTGACTAGAACGTTTAGCATGATATTTCATTATATACTGTGTTTATTTTGCGATTAGAAATAATGTTAGATGATTAGTCATGAATTGGATTTGGTAATATTGATTGAATTGTGTGAATTTATATATGGTTTATGATAATTATGATGATTGAGATATGAATATTGAAAAGGAAGCCGTCGTTGCTCAAATGCTGTTGAAATTTTGTAAGCTTGTAATGCTTTTGTGGATAATAATTGATTATTACCTGCCTACGTGCGGGAAGGTAATGATTCAGGTTTTATTGCTGATTAATCGAATTGGATTGTGATTGAATGAGATTTATGTTGAATGCTGTTTAAATTGAATAATTATTGATAATCTCCCAGAACTAATATCGTCGTGTTGAAAATCGACATGAAATTGAAATCTGTGCCCAACTAAGGCTAGAATCCTAATGATACATGTTTAACAGTGTTAAATTAATGAAATACATGAACATATTGCAGAATTGGGTAAAGATCGCGGTATTTGAAGATGTTGAAATCAGTTGAGAAGTTATGAGGAATCCGTCAGCGTATCGTCACGTATTATTGAATGATAATCGCTATTCATCAATTGCTAATTGGGGTATTTGTTTAAAATGTCTTTTCATGATTACTTTTAATCAACTTCGTATTTAACTTTCCATTTTCGTATTTTAATTTTCAGTTCTCGTATTAAACTTCATTTTGTAATGGACTTTCACCTTTTTGTGTAACTCTCAAATTTCGTGTGTAACTTCACTTTCTATGTAATTTATCACCTCTGTAGTTTCTTTCGTTCGTCGCCGAGGAGGTATGCTACGCTTCTATCTAGTGGGCTGATTGACGCTAGAGTTATGTAGAGTTTGGGGATTATGATAAGCATATTGATGAATATGAAGTCTTCGTAGTGGAGTTCAGAAGCTTTCATGGCCTTTACTATAGGTTAAGTATACTTTATGTGACTTATGTGACACATAGCTTCGCTAGAGCAATAAATATATACTCGAAGGCAATGAGCACACATTTCGTCGAGAGCTACGGAGCAACAACAACGTTGTGTCCAGTTCTTCATTGGCACTTGTGCATCTCACAGAAGCATACACTAGAGTTAGATACCGCGTACCGTGTGCACAGGAACCAGTGGTGTATATAGGACCGAGCCGGCAGGGAATATATACGACTCATCATACATGTTGGGTGTGGAGTCAATATTTCTCCTTTGTCTCGCCTCTTACTCATTCTTATGTTTTTCCAGATTACTTTCATGCTACTTGCCAGAATGTGTTAAAATTATGGTGTCAACTTTACAGGAGAAAGACCAAAAACCACAGAAAACTTGTATTAACTTCATAAAACAGTACAAAGCTCTAACGATGTCGTTTGAGCAGTTCACTGATAGTAGCTGGACAACCGTATTGATGTTCTTTTATATCCTAAATATGCTTCAACAGAGCTCCGTGGCTTACTATATATTTCAAACGCTAAAGCAATATGGACAGTTGGACTCAAACAAAGGCGGATCTACTGGATTTGATGGTATAATACATCATTAAAATCAAAAATGAGTTCGTAAACTAATTGGAATTTGCATAAGTATTGGTTATCAATAGCAAACACCTACGAGGCTTGTGCTGGCAGGTGTCGGATTGTCACAGCTTGATAAAGCAATTGATAATGCTTGGGTTGGTGTGGCCAATTGTTTTATGCAGTGGCAACGTGCTAGTTCAAGCAATCACAGCAAGCTCAAAGGACAAGGAAAGAATTTTCGAGCATTAAACGGCTTGTCATGAAAATCGGCCCATGTGCTTGTCGTAAGGATTTGCCGTTGACGGAATGTTAACTTATTTGGACCACATAATAGCTGCCGCCATGTGGCCATAAGAAAAGCTAATAAACCTGTTCCAATGTCAATCTTTGAATTTTTATTATGTACCTTTAGGTACATATTAAGAAGACTTTGTGTTGTCGTCTGTCCGTCTGTCCGTCTGTCTTCAACACGATAACTTTCGAACCGTTTGACATTTTGAATTCTGTTTTCACCAGTCGATAGATAAGGTCCAAAAGCGGAGGATGAGTTCGAAGATGGGTTATCTGGGGTCATGGGAACAAGGTCAAATGATAAGCGCAACGAAATTGATAAGCGTCACATATAGCTTATGATACATCATTCGAAAGGTATTGCTCTACTGATGATGAATATGCATTGCAAATTCAAATCAGAACTTCGAACAGGGTCAAAGGTCACGATTAATTTTTGAAATGACCAAACATAGCTTATGATATACCATTTAAAAGCTACTGCAGGCCTGATTATAAATATGCACTACAAATTGAAATCGGAAATTTCGAACAGAGTCAAAGTATCACTTTCAAAGACACACGTGTGACAGTGTGTCATGATATTTATATCATTCGAAGCTAGTCCATTGAGGATTTCACTTCATGACACATTTTAAGCCGCAATTACATCCGCTAAAGGTACATCGCTACATCTCGGTTTGTCGGTTTTTTTATTAAAGCATTAATTGAAACTCATGGACACTGTCTTAATGATCTTATATCATTATCTATACCTAGTCCTTGAAAATCTGAGTGACTAGGTGTAACAGGTGCTATCCTGGTTTATTATTTCCCCCACATCCAATGGTAGTGTACACAATTACGCAGTTATTGTGAGTGTGGATGGATGAAGCCCTATCATGCCAGTTGGAAGGAAGATCGTAGCAAACGGAATTGGAACCATCAAAGCGATATGGATACATCTGTGGACGCTCTTGAAATCCACATCAAAGTTTACATGGTTGTAAAGGAAAATGTGATGATGATGATACATGGCATGACATGGCATCTGAATGGTTAAGTTAATATTTTACAAGATGATGAATGTAGTTTCCGTAAACAATAGCATAACAGCACAAAGTTGGGAGAAACCAAATAATTCAAGTCGTCAGAACAGTCGACTGTCAAACACTTTCGCCTTATTCAACGAACCAAGAAGTATGCCGGAATTTAAAAATGTTGTTTTTGACTGGCATCTTTATAAATCGATGCACTTTCATAAGTTATGAGTCCTTGTTATTTACTAAGGTTTAAATTAGTATCTCCAATTTATGGAGCTTACTCACTGGACATATACAGAAAGTGAGAAAAGTAGTAGAAGCTATACCTTTAAGTTCGAACACTTTTTCCTCTCTCCAGCAATGTCCGAAAACATTGTCCAATATTGACTAAAAGCCAACTTCAACATCATAATCATGACGAATAAAAGTAACAAGCAGAAAAGGCCAGAACTCCAGTTACCCCAAAAAGTCGCATCCGCATTGGAATACTTTTATAAATGTTATCTAACCATTCTAATCATCCCTGTTGATATCAATTTAGCCCAAAAGTCACTGCTGGAAAGAACACCAAATTCTACCAAATTCTTTAGCTTCAAAAAATAACTATCAATTTTACTATTTGTACTACAAGAGTACTACTTACTCTAAAAATGGTTCAAATGATACGATTCGCCACAAGTTATTTTGGATTTGTTGGAGAAAATCTAGTGGGGTTAACTGATGTGACGAGCTTTGTTACGTGCATGGATTATCTGTTGGCATATATAACAAACTACCTTGTTGATGTACTGCTGATAAGCTCGTCATTTAATTGTGGATTGGTTAAATTGTTCAGCACCATTGACTTTACAATCCGCGGAGCCCCTCAACTTCATGTCAACAATGACGGCAAATTGTCAATGCAAAATTTGAATCGGAGATTGCGAATGACAGGTTTAATGTGGCTAATACTGGTTGTCAATTTGTAAGCATAAAAATAATATGGATAATGATAAGACATTGTTAAATTTTCGGTTTTGAAACAATTTCGATTGTATATCCAAATATTCCAAATAGCTGCATTGACCTCTCTAGCACCTACGGTTACATCCTCGATGCATATGAGACCCGCACAGGGTCTATGTCTATCTACGGCATTCTCCAGTGGGATAACCCTACTAATGCAATTGCATGTTGGGTGGTGGAGTCAATTTCTCGTCCTTTGTCTCGCCTCTTACTCATTCTTATTTGTTTTTCCAGCATTACTTTCATGCTACTTGGCAGAATGTGTTAAAATTATGGTGTCATCTTTACAGGAGAAAGACCAAAAACCACAGAAAACTTGTATTAACTTCATAAAACAGTGCAAAGTTCTAACGATGTCGTTTGAGCAGTTCACTGATAGTAGCTGGACAACCGTATTGATGTTCTTTTATATCCTAAATATGCTTCAACAGAGCTCCGTGGCTTACTATATATTTCAGACGCTAAAGCAATATGGAGAGTTGGATACAACAACAAGGGTGGAGCTATTGGATTTGATGGTATAATATGTTATAATTAAAATCTAAAATAAGTTCGTAAACCTATTGCGATTTGCATAAATATTGGTTATCAATAGCAAACAACTACGAGGCTTGTGCTGGCAGGTGTCGGATTGTCACAGCTTGATAAAGCAATTGATAATGCTTGGGTCGATGTGTGGCCAATGTTTTATGTGGCAACGTGCTAGTTCAATCAACCACAGCAAGCTCAAAAGGACAAGGAAAGAATTCTCGAGCATTAAACCACTTGTCATGAAAATCGGCCCATGCGGTTGTCGTAAGGATTTGCCGTTGACCGGAATGTTAACGTATTTGGACTACATAATAGCTGCCGCCATGTGGCCATAAGAAAATTTATGTTTAAATCTGTTCCCAAATGCCAATCGTTTGAATTTTTATTGATTATAATATTAATGGAAACTTCATGGACACTGTCGTAATGATATTTTATCATTATCTATGCCTAGTTCTTGAAAATCTGTGTGACTAGGTGTTCCAGGTGCAGCGAAAATAGGGTACATAAAATTGAGACGAGGTGGATATATCCAGAAAATACTGAATTTCATACATTTGTAGCATTATTGATGCAAATTACGGTATTTGGATATTCGAAAGAATAAGGAAATGCATGCATGCTCCATACAATGCTCATACTAGTTAAATAATAATTGCTAAACCTATCAAAGTCAATTTCAAATGGTTTGTTTTCGAGGTAATATTCTGCTTCTATCAACCTTTCACAATATAATGAATGATATAACTGACAGGACATGATGATGGTGAATTGAAGTATTAAATTCCTTATAAGACCGTGAAAAACGCTTACATTCCATCCACAGCATTGAAACTGAGTGAGTCAAACCAATTCGACAGCATTATTTGCTTCAAGACATGCACCGGACGAAAAAAGAAAGCCTAAAGTCTTTGTTATCAAAACATCACATAGAACTGCACTGAAGACTATAGCATATCCATATAATTTTGGTTGTTTCTATATTACCAAAGGTCTGCCATCAGACATGCCGAGTATAAATTCATATTATATTCATAAAAGCAGCTTCAATATAAAATAGCCTCTGCTAATAAGTTCTGAGTTTTCTTATATGATTCATTCGTAACGAGGAAATGCTTGGTGCTGTGTTGATACTAGTTAATTTAATAAATTCCAATGTTGTTGGATGAATCAATGGATGACCTGTGACCTTCTAATATTACGCAAATTGCGATACTTCATAACAAGTAGCGTTTTATCTTAAATGCAAAATACTTAGAACATTATATGAAATATGTATTCTTCGTCACACGTTTTCGGAAAATAATTTCCTTTGCCCGTCTCGTTTTGCCCAAAATACTTTCGATAGCATCGGTGATTACATATAGACATTATTTATTCATGGTATGATACTAAGGGTTAATGAATAACACAGTAATTCAAAGTTTAAGGACATTGTTCAACTGATTGGATTTGATTATCAAACCTTAGTTCTGACAAGCTATAATGGCTAGGTGTTCCAGGTGCTACGTGAAGGTGTTTTCCGGAGCATCCAGGAAGTGTCCACGCGTAGACACAATTTCCATTAGTATTAATGGATGAAACCCTGTCATGCCAGTTGGAAGGAAGGTCAAAACAGCGGACGAACATCCCAAGTTTGTAAAACCTTGTGACATTATAAGTTGCTCCTGAAATAAAATGCAATGTATAGCAAAGCATGGAAAGTTTAATGCCAAATCTTTGGTATGAAATGTATAATAAAATTTCTACATTGCGAATTCTATAGAAAGTCAGAGCCTACCTTGAAAAACGGAATCCTCATACAATATAATTTGCTTGGCAAAAACGCTTAGGAGGTGTGGATTACTGCTGCTAAATAATACAATTACTAATATGATTTTTAAGCTCATTGTACTAGAATTGCAAATATTACGATGATTCTGATTTTGTGAACTCATGTTTCTGACAGCGAGTCAAGCGAATAAATGGTGTGAATGGTACAAGTGCCAAAAATTAAATACCAATTCGATAAAGTGACAACATTAGGCAGACCCGTTTTACACATTTCCCAGGTATTCGTAATGCCGTCAATATCAATTTTTAGTTAAAAGTTCATAGCCAGTTAGTCGTTTAAGACATTTTCTATTGCTTTCTGCATCTCCTGAACCTTTGATCCCTGTTAAAGATAAAATGGCTTCGGCTCTGATATTATATGACACATTTACAAGACTTTGCATGGTTGATGCATATTTGCCACTTACCATCAAGACTCTTGACTAACGTTGATAACGTCAACGTGTTAGTACCGAGTAATTAGTACATCAAAGCTTACCAATTAATCTAATGTAAAATTAAGCGCAAAAACGTTTTTTTTGGCAAAGGATGCTTTAAGACAAACAATTGAATGCATGTAAAATTCGTACTTGATGCAAATCTTCATCTTCTTACTCATTAAGGTTTATAATGAGTGGTTAAAGGAACGAATGAGATTGCAATGAGAAAAACGGAAAGTAAGAACAAAGGAGATATTACATTCAACCACTATCCGTTCCATTTACATTTATATGTACATTTATATACCTTTAAAGTCATACACTATACGTGGAATTTGCATGCATATGCTACATATTTCACTTGTGCATTTCTCAAACAAAATAGCGTAGCTGTCTATAGATGATGTATGATGATGAGTTTGCAAGATTCTTTGAGAACCAACAAAAAAAGGTATACCATACAATAAGATCAAAGACTATATACCTATATATCATATTATGTAGACAGACAGACAGGAAGTAATGACAAAATACTAACCACAATAATATGGATCAACAGCAACAATGTTTCATTTTCATACATCTTTATACTTTGTAGGGTAAAAAACATCAAGTACTTACTTACTAGTTATAACTAGTTATAGCGTATTCTAATATTCCTAATCCTATCATCCCTCTCTATCCTTTTGGGTTTGGGTAGTTGATGCACAATGAAACGTGGCATGAGTGAAGGCATGCTTTGCTCTGCATGAACTTTTGTACTTTAGCAGAGCCAGACCACACAAGCAAAAAGTCGAAATGCTGTTGGTCCTTGAACGAGGGAAGGGAACACACACCTCCGTGCGCATACCTTCTCACTTTTATAGCGGCAGCAGTAGCTAAAGGACGTGCTCTTTACTTGTCAATCTTTTCTGACTCTACTCAATCTTTTTCTGTCGCTCGTTTTCTGATTCAAATTGGCACATCAGTTGTTTTTTCATTTAGTTCGGTTCAAGTTTTCATCAGTTGTTTCAAACAAGACGGAAAATTACCCATATTTTGTGACCAACCAAAGAATTAGACAACAAGATGTCATCATCCACAGCAAAATTTGTGCCCACGCTTGGAGGCAGGGTGTGGAGACTTCAGCGTCAAGGCGGACAGATAACTAGCGCTGTGATGGAGTCTGCAGGAAAGAGTAGCAGTAGGAGCTCATTTTCGTAAGCCAATTTTCCATTTATGAATAGATTTTCAATTGATGATCGTTTGACAAATCAACTAACGCCCATTTCTTTGTTTCTGCGTTTTGCAGCTCCTTCTCTCAACGAGGTAGTGCTTCATTCAGCACGGGCTGCAGTAGTATAGGTCAAGGTCATGGCCAACAACCGAAGCCAAATAATAGCTGGGCGCAACGCTTTTAACCTCACTTCTTACTAGCTTGTATCATCTCTTTAGGAAACCAAAATGTAAGACTAAAATATTAGCAAGTATTTACGAATTGGCGTAAATGCATCATAAAATTTTATATTGACATGTTTTTAACTCATTATATTTTACGATGCTTTCAGGTTAACGATAAACGTAGACAGTAATCAACTGATGTCAGCATCTTTCTCTGGATGATTGATGAAACCGACAGACTTCCTAGCAGCGTCTTCATAACTTCTGTAAATTCTCCTTTTTCTTCCATCTTCAGACATTTGAGTAACTAGCAAGATTAAGTATTCCATTCGTTTTGTATTTTTCTGTATTTCCATTCTCATTTTAATATCGGAGTTGTATCCAATTTTCTGGACTGTAATTATGTATTGATTGGTCGAAATGACTGTAAATTGACTATTAGCAAAATCTTTTGGACAAGTGTGTAATAGCTCTAAGGTCGTTTTGTAAGGAGTCTTTTTTTAATTGATCTACATCAAATGAATGAACTAAATAATAGTAAGAAAGGTTAATGATGCGATTGCTTGGTCAGTTCGTGTTTTGCAGTATATTGTAATGTACGTGCATCTCTAGATAGTATTGTTTGTCGCGTGTTTCATTCTCAAACAGAGAGAACTGATTTAATATACTACGTACTAAAAATCAAAGATATTTTTCAAAAAAAGGAAATAAGTTTATAAAAAATACTACTGAAATGAAACATGTAAATGTAAGAAACTAATAATAGTGTAACTCAATCTACAAAAAATATTTTTGCCATTGGTCATGCCCTTCCTTATGACCACTAGTGAAACTTGTTCATAAAGGAAGCTCACCATGCGATATTCAGTCGATGTCGATCGAATACGTAACGTGGTGGTTATGAAATTAAGGTATGCAATTAAAGTAGGCTGGTTCTCTGGTTGTAATGTAGCAAGGATTGATCTAGTTATTGGATAATTTTTTAATACATCAGCGAATTATTGCAATTATGGTTTTTTGTAGTGTTCAGGTATGTTGGTAATAACAATTCACTGAGATGTTCTTCTAGGGACCATAATTATAACTACTAACTACATTTTTTACATTGCGCTAAAATGCGAACGCAACGTTACATGTAATGATTTGAAGATGCGAGTTATACTAGTAAAGTAATAAAGCGATCTAATCTTCCAAGCAAACCTGTATTTGTACCAACTAAGACTAACCTTTTTGAAAAACCATTTTTTCACGATTTTCTCGTCGTCTATTACTATTAGTCTATTATATCAAATCATCCACACTCATATAATGTCATCCGGAAAATCAGTATTGCTTTGAAAAGGTAAAACAGTAAAAAGTTTTCATATTTCTTGTTTTTATTGTGAGGATATAATTTATCAAATAACCTTATTACAATTACCGCAAGGCTGCTATAATACTATACAACAAAAGCCTTGAATTACCGTATTATAATAATTACACACAATTTCAAAATAATCTTGACATATATATAACACCTTAACACTCTATAAGCAACGTATTAATACGAATGGGTCATCTATTATATCTAACTATTAACTATTATACCTGAAACAACACTTTCAAGCTTCATTCGAAAATAATCAAAAATGGGTCACAGTCAATCAACCATTATTTTCTTCGCCATCATCGCCATTATGGCTGTGGTTATCGATGCTGTGTCCATTGATAATGCTGGGGATACAGGTAAGCACTAAAATTATTCTAGCTGTATATTTAACATATTAGCGAGTCCTTAATTGAGTAATCAACCATTATGCATGCTTGTGATTTCCAGATTCGAATGCAAGAGAGGGACGCTTTTACGGTTATCCCGCTGGAGGGTTATCAGGGTCTTCAGCTAATGCCTTTGCTGCTTCCAATTCTTTTTGGTGGTGGTCTTGGATTGTCATCATCTAACGCTATGGCCTAAATCTGGCTCGCATTGCTCTGTGCAACTGGCATGTAAGTTACAAATTTGTTCGGAATTACCCAGTTGTTTCTCGGCTATCCTGTTATTATCCCCTTATGGCAAGTAATGCATCCATCGCTAAGTAAACCCGGCCAAAGTCTGATATATAACTTTTACATGGTGCTGCTTTTTTATATGTATTTTTGTTCTTTTTTAAATATGAAGTTGCAAATAAAAGCATTTATCAACGCGTACACCAAGCTAAAACATTTTTTCTGAATGCGACAAAGTTTTATATAATAGCACCAAGTTATCAAATATATCATGTATAATTAAAAATCTAGCTATCCTAACGCGTACATCATGTTCGACTGATCATCTCAACTCAAAACATCTATTCGTAGTTCACTCATAAAACACATCAATAATAAAATTCCATTTCATCAAATCAGTCTGATATTCATCTTTGGTACAATGAGATGTACATACGATTACATATATTACTAATTTGTGTAAATACTTGCGATTATGTAGTGATCAATTAGACATGTGTGTTGGCTAGACATAGGCCAAATGTAACGTTTCTTTTGATAAGTTTGTGTTAATAAGTTAGTGACGATTATATTATGATTGTTAATGTAATTAAGTGTACAGTACAGCAATGCCACATGGTATTAATCAAACGTTCATTAAGTGCGATTTGAAACAAATCAACCAACCTCTGTGACGTTGGGGGGTTGGGAAAGTTGAGTGAGGCACACATTTTTTCCATACCATTTTCTTGGAAAAATGTCAATTAATAATTGTTATTCAATCATTATGACAAAATTACAAAAACTAGCATCATTCTGATCAGAATATTATGCTTCTGACATAATTCTAAATGACATGTGACGACCGTATACTTCATTAAGGCATACCTAAATACTTAAAATGACGTCAATCAATCAAGGTTCCGTAATTTTATTGTAATCCTCCTGGGTATAAATATGGCACTGACTTCCCAAGAAATATTCATTGTTCCAGAGTCAACAACTACACCTATCAGACATTCTGCTTGTAACTTGTCTCCAATAGCCGACAAGATGAAGTTTCAAATTCGCAGTACCTTCCTTTTAACCATTGTATTTGCTGTAGTGTGCGGCAGCCATGCAGCCACTATCACAGTTTACGACGATGTCCATGGAGGAGGCAAGTCTAGTAGTAGATTTTAGCTGCTAAATGTAATTGATTTTAGTTTACAACAGTTTGTATTGAACTTTGTAGGAGCTTCCTATAACGTTGAGGTTAGTCCTACCCACTGCAGCAATCTCCTGGGAGTGGAATGACCGAATTTCATCCATTAATACTCAGGGACATTTCGTGATTGCTTTCGAACATGGTGACTGCACTGGACGGGGAGAAAGAATTGCACCTGGAACTCCTCATCACGGAAATCTCCCTGATTTGGGCATGAATGATTCAATCACTTCGTTGAAGCAGTGCTAATTAAAGTTTGCTCCTACTTATGATGCCATTGATAACCTCTTAAAACTCGGAATTCGCTTTGTGTCAATAAAATTGATTTAATATAATCCCTGTGGAAAACAGAACCTATTACGCACGCATGCAGGTATTCCATAATTCCACGTCAGTGTAATCTTAGATTAATGACATTAATGACCTAATGAGTAGGCCACTTGATATTATTTATCAATCAGTATCATAAACATCCTATCACTTATAATCTTTCAATCAAATGCATATGGGGCATTGTGATACTGTCCTAAATGCAGACGAAAAGTCAAGGTTTCTGGAGTATTTGCAAAAGGCAAGAATAAAAATTATGTCCAGACATTTGTCAGAAGCACTGTTTTGTGGTGGAAGAAAATGTAAAGCAAAGGTAACAGGATGATAGTATGATGATACATCAAGTTTATGAATAGGAAATCTGTTGAATTTTGAAACATATGTTGACTTTTTAAATAACTTGTCTTGGGAAGGAATCATTTCTACTTCTTGGGATTAGGGCAACGGCATAGATCTGGAAATTCTGAATTTGGGGAATACCGAGAAAATGACGGTTTCATAGTCCATACACGCATTCACAGGTATGTATAGCTAACAAAGTTTTTTTTTTATGCATACACGTTTTTTTGAAAGCTCTAAAACCTTTTGACAAAAAGCTTGATCCATCTGAACCCATTCACAAGTACTCAAATGAAGATAAAGGACAGAAATAGCTGGGTAAACCCCTTTCCTCAGAATAAACCAAGAATGAAAGGTCTATTACAATTCATCATCTCTGAAATATGAAGTGAGGATTTGAATGTTGAGGTATATAAAGCCCTTCGATTTCTATCAAGGGTATCACAGTCCACCTTTGACTTCCAATCTGAAACAACACTTTCAAGCGCCTTACAAACTCGTCGCTATACTTCATTCGAAAATAATCAAAAATGGCTCTCAGTCAATCAACCGTTATTTTCTTCGCCATCATCGCCATTATGGCTGTAGTTATCGATGCTGTGCCCATTGATAACGCTGAGGATACAGGTAAGCAACAAAAAATTTATTCCCAATTGCATATTAACATACTAGTACTAGTCCTTAATTGAGTAATCAACCATTATTCATTCTTGTGATTTCCAGATTCGAATGCAAGAGAGGAACGCTTTTACGGTTATCCCGCTGGAGGGTTATCAGGGTCTTCAGCTAATGCCTTTGCTGCTTCCAATTCCTTTGGTGGTGTGTGGCCTTGGATTGTCATCATCTAACGCTATGGCGTCTGCTAGCTCTGGTGCAACTGGCATGTAAGTTATTGAAGCCCAAATTATGTTACTCTGGCATTCATGTATGAGTAGAAGTTTTGAATGAGCTGCATATTTACGTATATTGAATGTTTTGCAGCGGTTTCCCTTACGGCAAGTAAAAGAATACACGATGTTCCAAAATTCTGTGTGACATTTCATAATCAAAAATTATTGGTGCTATTCTATCTACATCCTGCAACTACTTTTATATATGTATTGGGACAATAATTTCTAAAAAAAATAAAAAGTCGCCAGAAAAGTATGTTGTGTAGCTCTGAGTGGTGAGATGGCTTTCTACAATAGAAATTCTATTGTCTCATATTTAAACCATATTATAGAGATCGAAGCAATTGAATTAACAGAAGAATAGTAATTAATTGCATAATAAATAATCATTAAACTTGCATTTGCATGCATTCTTTTCTTCTGTGAGCCAATAGAATCAAAACAACTGAGCTATCAGAAAAACGCTTCCATTTCATTTATTACATGCCCGTGATTGCTAAACTACTTGTAGTAATCAATATTGTAATTATTGACAACACGATGGAAGATGAAACATGCAACAACACCTGCATGGATAACATCGCATTAGAATATACGACTCCGGTTTCATGTTGTATTTGGATTTTCTTGGAAGGCTGAATGAATGTCAAACATGCATCCAAACGTAAATACAACACACGTGCAAGTGCAGTATAATTCACGCAAGCTTTAAAAAATTAATGCACATGTAAATAAAATTACGAAGATGAAGAAGCATGTCAGTCAAAGTACTTACTAATAAATGCAATGCACAGCGAATTTAGTTGCGCAGGTTATGTTCTAGAAGGTTCGAGAACTTGTGAGTTGTGTTCACATGTCAAGCAAAAATTATTTTGATTTGGACTTAATAACACTACCAACACCATATTTTATCTGTCAAAAAAGTTGTACTCGTAAAACATGACACTCCATCGATAAAAACGCTATTGTTTCGTCCTTGCAACAAGCTATTTACATATAAGAAAAACGTTACAAGAATAATAATATTGTTGTCTTATTTTGCGAGGAACGAACTTAAGTTATATTAGTCATCCTCGTAGTACAATTTTGACTTTAGTTTACATGGGATGATGCCCAGCCCTCCTCATGCGGAATTTCCAGTTTTTTTTTTGTACCGCAAAGCATTAAACCAATTCAGGCTACCTGTACTGACCTATCGCACTTTTACTTTGATCGCTTATC
>LJIJ01003903.1:0-16885 GCA_001718145.1 Orchesella cincta | reverse complement strand
AATCAACCAGCCATAATGATTTTAAGTTCAGCGACTCACATTTTTAAAGAGCTGAACTGTAAGTAACTTGACCTACTCCTAAATCTACGGACAAACTTTCGAAAGGGCTCGCCATTTTTCACGACTTTGGCAACAAACGAATAAACGCTTCATAACTATTTCCATTCTCTCCATATGTGATATAGTTTCCTTCTTCATCTAAAGAGAAAGTTGGAACTAATAACTAATGCAAAAAAAATTTAAAACTAAAAATGTTAAGCATAACAGTAAACGTTACCAAACTCCAACGTAGACCACCGTACAATTGCAAAGAGAGTCTGCTTCAGATTGTTCAATATAAGCGCTCACCACACAGTTGATGAAATCCTACCGCATCGGCCTCAGGAGTGTAATATCGCCAAATATCTGATTATTGAAAACATGTTTAAAATAGCAACGAACAAAATTCACGTTTTTAACTAGTTTTTGCTTAATCTTTAGCTTAGTCATTCTGTGAAATATGAGGAACATCGTGGGATAGAGACAACCTAATCGTCCTCCTCATCCTTCAATTCCGTGCCTGGTGGCTCAAAACAATTATCTGGGAAAAACTTCCGTGTTCCATCGAATAAATTCACTACACAATGGGTTGAAATTTCGATTTTATGAAAAGTCATTTGCATGCTCAAAAGTCCTGGAACAATGGCCTGTACCTCCTGGAGAATATTCAAAATTATAACAAACAAATGTTTTGTATTGGGAATCAATGAAAAATAGAGTACTAAGTATTATTAAGCTAACGGGCGGTGAGTTCCCAATTTGGTAAAGTTGGCAGTTCTGATTCCTGCACAACGAGGGTATTTCTGGAGACAACCCTCAGCTTCTGAATTCGCCAAAGGCTGATCTCCGACGGATTTTTGTAACATCCCGAATATCCATGACAAACATTTTGTCCTGAAGTAAAAACATTATTGTGAATCTCGTATTTTTTGCAAAGGTAAATTTTAGAAATGCTTTCTTAACTTGAAGTATTTAGGTAGTACAGCATAAACACGATGCTTTTCTTCCTCGCTATAAAGCTGGAACAACGTGGTTACACAAATTGATATCTTCTTTGCTCTGTAAAAAGTTCTCCACGGAGAAAGTTTCCCTAATAACTTCAACTTCCTCCTGTGGCAGCTTGCTGCTTTTTCTGGAATCCTGTGTGTTTAAGGACGAAGCATCAAGTGTATTTTTGAGCTGCATATAAATATTTCAGCGTTGAAATTTTGTATCGCAGCGATGCAGTGGAGCTTACCACTTCCTTTATTATGTTGCTTTTTTGCCAACCGAGTTTCTTGATAGCTGTATGTTTGGTGGCGTTTAACCCTTACAAGTTTTCCCTCCGACGGAAGAAGAGGCACTTTGACCCTTCCGGCTTGACACTTTTAGACGTGGTTTTTTTATCGGCTGATTGAACAACTGCATTCACCTTTTGTTGAAGTCTTGTACTTCGTTTTACTCCGTAAAAATTGAATAACCTTAAATGTTTCTTTTTGAGAGTTTTGAAAGCTTATTAAATGATCAAATTACAATGAATGTGTACCGTTTGTGGGAAGAACTTGTACATCTAAGCCGTTCGTGTTTGAGACAAACCTCAAACTGGAGGTTCCCTGAATCACGTTGCTGCTCCTGCTTTTGGCCTTCATTTCCGCTTTCCAAAAGTGGAGTGTTGAGTTGCATTTTGAGCTAGAGTGATATTGGCGTTTCCAACCGCTTCTGGAATATTTATTTGTGGAGAGGATGATTGGGAACCTGGAGAGATGTTAGCTTCAGCGTCATCATCGTCTTTTCTCTCTTTCCTATTTCCCTGTGGAGTTTCGGAGGGATTTCTTTCGCTTCTGAGCCTGAAATGGGCATACAATCAAGCAGGTTGATATACAAAATTCCGCACAAAAAAAACGAAAAAAAACCTGGATCTGACTCCGCTTCCGGATGAATTTCTCCCAATGTTTCCTCCAGGGTATTCAGCTGTTTACTTCCAGGTGTCAATTCCTTCTAGGAGATCTTGCGTTCTCTGCTAATCCAGCATTAGCGTAGAGATGACGATCGGATAGTAGCGATCCATAAATTCAATCCCTTCTGGACTTGTCAAAACCCCTCCAAACAGAATACACCGTTCTCCTCTTTCAACCTCATTTGGAGAGTAGTTTTCATCAAATTCCATTTCATCCGATGAAAGATAAGGTGCACCAAATTGGTTGTCATAATACGGATCATTAGGATCGTTTGATCGTAATGGTCCGGAGCTGACTCTAACTCAGACATAGCGACTTTATAAAGTCGATTCAATCACAAATAACAACTTTTCTCAGTTTAGTTTCGCTTTATACATTGCTAGAAATTAATAACGTATTTAAAATGCACGAATACTTTAAAAAATTAAATTAAATTGCAGAAGTTATAATGCTTTGAGTGAAGTTTGTTTGAGCTGCTAGCATTAACTAACGTTATGTTCAAGAGAGTGTATTGTTTTTCTTTCTCAAGCGGCTGCAAATGAAAATTTATGCAAAGAAATATATATATAAAGGAATAAACAGACCAGGCCTTTCATTTCCATTCTCAATGTACTGTAATGTACTGTAATGTAATGTAATTTTGTACACACAGCGCCGTTTTTATACCTTAACAAATCCAAAAGACTTGCTTTTACTTTTACATTGTATTGTATTGCTTCCAAATCCTTATTATGGTTAGGGAGGATCAATATGTTCAACTTGTTTCTCTGCTTTGCTTCGTTTTAAATAAAATTGTATATGCACAAGGTCCTCATCTTGTTGGTGCAATTTGAATAGGAACCTTTTTTACAAGGTTACTGCTTGTATATCTCCCCACTGGTGGTGTGGTCTCTTTGATGCTTTCCTAGAATGACTTGCTTCACAAGAACGAATTATTTGCTAAAAAATGGAATTTGTTAAACCAGTAATGATGATGATGACGTTACTGAAATCGGGTACCGAAAATTAAAAATTATTTCAATGTCTGACGATTGCAGCTCAATGTTGATACAAGAATGTTAAAAATAATTTTTTTATTAAAACACAGTTTTGAATGGATGGAAGCAATATTCTCACATACGTTGGTTCTTTTACGACAGGAAAACATTTCTATTAACTAATTAAATTTCAACATAGTTAGGCATAATGAGAAACAGCAAGTCGAAACGTTATGCAGATGTGTCTTCCCTGAAGATGGGATTTTTAACAATAAGTATTATCTCGTAGTTCTCGAGTCATAGCTTGACATGTTGAAGTAGTGATATAAGTCCAGTTCTCTCTCTATTCTTGGAAACGACTTAATTAAGTTACCTCAAGATTCCTTTGTTTCGTAAAATGTTTCGAATTCCTTACATTGTGAATCCTGTGAAAAATTGTGAAATAAATGTAATTCCCGAACCGATTTACAGGAGGAAAACCGCGGCGAAAGTGTAACATCAATCGTGTACCTTCAACATTCAAGAGATTTTATATGTGATAAAAATGCTTAGAAGTGAGACAGTGTAAGGGAGATTTGACTCGGTCCTGAAAGTCTAAAGCTCTTTTACCTTTAAATTTGGTTGCAACTATCGATTGTGCCATTAGGCTAGCAGGAAGTACTAATATCTCTGATTTGCTAATTACTGATGTATCGAATTAAAGGAATTACGCAATAGTATCCAGAAATAATTACAAGAACAACTACAGGTATATATAGTGTATTACTATGAAGGAGCTTATATTATTCTAAGGGAAATTGGAATTTGTCAATAACATATTGATTGATTGGGATTATTGATTATATTTAGTTCGAACTAGTATTACCTTGTATGTGGGACATTATTCTTAATTACGGGGCTTATTTACTTTCCTTAATTAACTTTAATTAGCATATTAATTAAGGGCCTTAACCTATGAGGTCATTATATTAAAAGGGGTTCTTAGCTTAGGGGTTACTTAACGTAGGGGTTACATAGGGATAATTGACGTAGGGTTACATTAACGTAGGCATAACCTAGGGATAATTGACGTAGGGGTTAGTTAACGTAGGGGTTACATAACCTAGGGGATAATTGACGTAGGGGTTACTTAACGTAGGGGTTACATAACCTAGGGGATAATTGACGTAGGGGTTAGTTAACGTAGGGGTTACAAACCTAGGGATAATTGACTAGGGTTACTTACCTAGGGTAAACGTACTTACGTACTTAACCTAGGCCGTAGATAATTACGTAGGGGTTACTTAACCTAGTAGTTACTTAACTACAGTTTGGAGGGATAAGGCTACATATGTGAGGCCCTGGGCCCGCCAGCAATACGAGCCCTTAACGGGGATTTTGGCGATTTTAATTGTACTGTTTTTATGCTTTGAGTATTGTATTATATCTATGAGGGCTTGGTGACGCCAGTAAATCAGGATTAACCGTAGTTCCGCGTAGCTGTGGTCACAGAGCCGTTCAGCGCTAATTGCGTGGCAATGTGATACTCAGAGCATATAGGTAGGTCACATAAAATCCCAATCCCCGTTAAGGGCTCGTATTGCTGCGGGCAGCAATGCCTCACATATGTAGCCCTTATCCTCCAAACTGTAGTTAAGTAACTACTAGGTTAAGTAACCCCTACGTATATTATCGTAAGTATAGGTTAAGTAACCACCCTACGTCAATTATCCCCTAGTTATGTAACCCCTACGTTAAGTAACCCCTACGTCAATTATCCCCTAGGTTAGTAACCCCTACGTTAACTAATACGTCAATTATCCCCTAGGTTATGTAACCCCTACGTTAAGTAACCCCTACGTCAATTATCCACTAAGTTATGTAACCCCTACGTTAAGTAACCCCTACGTCAATTATCCACTAAGTTATGTAACCCCTACGTTAAGTAACCCCTACGTCAATTATCCCCTAGGTGTAACCCCTACGTTAAGTAACCCTAAGCTAAGAACCCCTTTTAATATAATGACCTCATAGGTTAAGGCCCTTAATTAATATGCTAATTAAAGTTAATTAAGGAAAGTAAATAAGCCCCGTAATTAAGAATAATGTCCACATACAAGGTAATACTAGTTCGAACTAGATATAATCAATAATCCCAATCAATCAATATGTTATTGACAAATTCCAATTTCCCTTAGAATAAATATAAGCTCCTTCATAGTAATACACTATATAACCTGTAGTTGTTCTTGTAATTATTTCTGGATACTATTGCGTAATTCCTTTAATTCGATACATCAGTAATTAGCAAATCAGAGATATTAGTACTTCATGCTAGCCTAATGGCACAATCGATAGTTGGCAACCAAATTTAAAGGTAATAGAGCTTTAGACTTTCAGGACCGAGTCAAATCTCCCTTACACTGTCTCACTTCTAAGCATTTTTATCACATGCAAAATCTCTTGAATGTTGAAGGTACACGATTGATGTTACACTTTCGCCGCGGTTTCCCTCCTGTAAATCGGGTTCGGGAATTACATTTATTTCACAATTTTTCACAGGATTCACAATGTAAGGAATTCGAAACATTTTACGAAACCAAAGGAATCTTGAGGTAACTTAATTAAGTCGTTTCCAAGAATAGAGAGAGAACTGGACTTATATCACTACTTCAACATGTCAAACTATGGCTCGAGAATTACGAGTTAATATTTATTGTTAAAAATCACATCTTCAGGGAAGACACATCCGCATAACGTTTCGACTTGCTGTTTCTCATGGTGTCTAACTATGTCGAAATTTAATTAGTTAATAGAAATGTTTTCCTGTCGTAATAGAACCAACGTACGTGAGAATATTGCTTCCATCAATTCAAAAACTGTGTTTTAATAAAAAAAATTATTTTTAACATTCTTGTATCAACATTGAGCTGCAATCGTCAGACATTTAGATAACTTTTAATTTTCGGTACCCGATTTCAGTAACGTTATCATCATCATCATTACTGGTTTAACAAATTCAATTTTTAGCAAATAATCCGTCCTTGTGAAGCAAGTCATTCCAGGAAAGCATCAAAGATACACCACTAGTGGAGAGAGATATACAAGCCGTAACCTTGTACAAAAAGGCTCCTTTTCAAAATGCACCAACAAGATGAGGACCTTGTACACATAAAGTTTAATTTGAAACGAAGCAAAGCAGAGAAACAAGTTGAACATAGTGATCCTCCCTAACCATAATAAGGATTTGGAAGCAATACAATACAATGTAAAAGTAAAAGCAAGTCTTTTGGATTTGTTAAGGTATAAAAACGGCGCTGTGTGTACAAAATTACATGTACAACAGTACATTGAGAATGGAAATGAAAGGCCTGGTCTGTTTATTCCTTTATATATATTTCTTTGCATAAATTTTTATTTGCAGCTGCTTGAGAAAGAAAAACAATACACTCTCTCGACCATAGCATTAGTTATGCTGGCAGCTCAATCAAACTTCACTCAAAATCGTGCAGCATTATAACTTCTGCAATTTAATTTAATTTTTTAAAGTATTCAAGTATTTAAATACGTAATTAGTTTCTAGCAGTGTATAAAGTGAAACAAAACTGAGAACAATTGTTATTTGTGATTGAATCGACTTTATAAAGTCGCTATGTCTGAGTTAGAATCAGCGCCGGACCATTATAATCCAAATGATCCCAATGATCCGTATTATGACAACCAATTTGGTGCACCTTATCTTTCATCGGATGAAATGGAATTTGATAAAAACTGCACTCCAAATGAGGTTGAAAGAGGAGAACGGTGTATTCTGTTTGGAGGGGTTTTGACAAGTCCAGAAGGGATTGAATTTTTGGATCGCTACTATCCCGATCGTCATCTTTACGCTAATGCTGGATTAGCAGATCTCCTGGAGGCGAATTGGCACCTGAAAGTAACCAGCTGAATACCCTGGAGGAAACATTGGGAGAAAATCATCCGGAAGCGGGGTCAGATCCAGGTTTTTTTCGTTTTTTTTGTGCGGAATTTTGTATATCAACCTGCATAATTTGTATGCCCATTTCAGGCTCAGAAGCGAAAGAGAATCCCTCCGAAACTCCACAGGGAAATAGGAAAGAGAGAAAAGACGATGATGACGCTGAAGCTAACATCTCTCCAGGTTCCCAATCATCCTCTCCACAAATAAATATTCCAGAAGCGGTTGGAAACGCCAACACTCTAGCTCAAATGCAACTCAACACTCCACTTTTGGAAGTGGGAAATGAAGGCCAAAAGCAGGAGCAGAACGTGATTCAGGAACCTCCAGTTGAGGTTTTGTCTCCAAACACGAACGGCTTAGATGTACAAGTTCTTCCCACAAACGGTACACATTCATTTGTAATTTGATCATTTAATAAGCTTTCAAAACTCTCAAGAAACATTTAAGTTATTCAATTTTTAGGAGTAAAACGAAGTACAAGACTTCAACAAAAGGCGAATGCGGTTGTTCAATCAGCGATAAAAAAACCACGCTAAAAGTGTCAAGCGGAAGGGTCAAAGTGCCTCTTCTTCCGTCGGAGGGAAAACTATAAGGGTTAAACGCACCAACATACAGCTTTCAAGAAACTCGGTTGGAAAAAGCAACAATAAAGGAAGTGGTAAGCTCATGCCCGCTCATACAAAGTTTCAACGCTGAAATACTTTTATGCAGCTTAAAATACACTTGATGCTTCGTCCTTAAACACACAGGGATTCCAGAAAAGCAGCAAGCTACACAGGAGGAAGTTGAAGTTATTAGGGAAACTTTCTCCGTGGAGAACTTTTTACAGAGCAAAAAGATATCAATTTGTGTAACCACGTTGTTCCAGCTTACAGCGAGGAAGAAAAGCATCGTGTTTATGCGGTACTACCTAAATACTTCAAGTTAAGAAAGCATTCTAAAATTTACCTTGCAAAAATACGAGATTCACAATAATTTTTACTTCAGGACAAAATGTTTGTCATGGATATTCGGGATGTTATCAAAAAACCGTCGGAGATCAGCCTTTGGCGAATTCAGAAAGCTGAGGGTTGTCTCCAGAAATACCCTCGTTGTGAGGAATCAGACCTGCAACTTTACCGAATTGGCTCACCGCCCGTTAGTTAAATAATACTTAGTACTCTATTTTTTCATTGATTCCCAATACAAAACATTTGTTTGTATAATTTTGAATATTCTCCAGGAGGTACAGGCCATTCCAACTTTTGAGCATGATGACTTTCAAAATAAATTTCAACCCATTGTGGTGAATTTATTCCGATGGAACACGAGTTCTTCCCAGTATTGTTTTGAGCCACCAGGCACGGAATTGAAGGATGAGGACGACGATATAGTTGTCGATTATCCCACCGATGGTCCCTCATATTTTCACAGAATGACTAAGTAAATTAAGCAAAAACTAGATAAAAACGTGAATTTTATGTCAATTCTATTTCAAACATGTTTTAATAATCAGATATTTGGCGTATGTTCACCACTCTGAGCCAATGCGGTGGGATTTCATCAACTGTGTGGCAGCGCTTATATTGAACAATCTGAAGCCAGACTCTCTTTGCCAATTGTACGGTGGTCTACGTTGGAGTTGTGGTAACGTTTTACTTTTATGTAACATTTTTTAGTTTAAAATTTTTTTGCATTAGTTATTAGTTTCCAACTTTCTCTTTTAGATGAAGAAGAAACTATCATCACATCATGGAGAAGAATGGAAATAGTTATGGAAGGTTTATTCCGTTTGTTGCCAAGTCGTGAAAATGGCGAGCCCTTTCGAAAGTTTGTCCGTAGATTTAGAGTAGGTCAAGTTAAATTACAGTTCAGCTCTTTAAAAAGTGGTCTTGAATTAAAATCATTATGGTGGGTTGATTTTCTGACAGATGTTGGACAGCACTACTCCTACTGCCGGAATTGCTATTGGGGATGAAGATGAGCGGATGGTGTTCTGCTCATTTTGTCCTCAGCGGGCGACAATGGAGGTTCTTTTCAATTCTGAATCCAGGAGTTATAGTTAATAGTTAGTCATTAATAATTTTAAGTCATCATTTTGCCTGCTTTTAATGCCCGTTGATCCATATTTGCATAATTGTGTTGGCTGTTTTTCTTTTAATTATGTCAGGCAATGAGATCTCTAAGGTGTAACATTCGTATATCCCGTTTTTGTGTATGAGCAGTGCTCAACGCGAGTGTTGGTTTAGTTTGCTCTTTTTGTCTCTCTCTATCCATTTATGGCAAAGTTTTGGTTGCTTGTTAAGAGAAGTGAATGAAAAATTGAATATTATTCAAAAAGGTTACACAAATTCAAGATACTTGATTGAAGTGTATCCTACTTCAATGTTATGTAATCTTTTATAAATACTTTCTATCGTAATTTATATAATGGCCAAGTAAGCTCGATTACAATATGACAAATACCAATAGACTCATTGTCCTAGCAATTGCAGTTCAGAATTCATCATTCATTCAGAGGTTTGTTTTATTTGGCTGGTATGCTAGAACAAATTTCTATATTAATATTGGAACAGTATGAGTGATTCATATATAAATTTTTCTACGTAAAAATTTTATTATGAAACAAGCAAACAGCTCTTTGTATGCTTACAGCTCCTTATCGTTATATATGTTTGTTGATGTAAAGTTATGTTAGGCATGTTATCACACACGTGTGCTCATATGGTGTGGTCGTGCTTTTTCCTGAGGGGAATAAAAGTGATGAATCCACAGCCTTTCCTGGGCTGGGTCACAGTTTGTTGGAGAGGTGAACGCCCAGATACCGAGGTCAGGCTGCTGTGGAATGGATCGTCAGTGAAGTGGTTATCATGAAATTTCACTGAAAACCAAATATACAAGGAAGGAATGGAAAATACATTGTTTACTTTTCCATTCCCTCTATTATGGGAAGGATACCCAACCAGGTGTTCTTTCCCATTAGAGGAAAAGCAGGTCGTGGAGGATGAGAGCCGAATTGTGGAACTCTTCCCGCTGACCTGCTAATGGAAGTGGAGGAAGGGGTGGGTAAGGGACTGATGGAGGAGGAGGGTGGAGTCGGCGACGCTTCCACCTCAACCACCACCAACACCTGAAGTTAGAAATGCGGGAATTTGGTGGAATAGTGCTAGTGCTGGTGCAACGGGAATGGTGGAGGAGGAGGTGGATCGTATATTGATGCCACCTCCACCACCACCAATCCCAAAATGAAATCAGTGTTGGCGCGGGTTGTATAGTGTTGATATGGGTCTGACCGATATTAACACTGTATGTCCTAGGGCACAGAGAGGCTACACCGGGTGTACCCGAGTGTATGGGTGTACTCGGGCTTGCCTCCCTGAGGACTAAAGTGGTAGAACGGGTGGCCAAATGGAACTTGGTGGAAGACTTGGCAGGCCAGAGCACTAGTGCTATGGCAAGCCTTAGTCTTTCAACGGGTGACTTGAAAAGGTTACCGCTGGTATATTTCTTAAACAGACAAACATGACAGGTATCAGTTTCTACCAGCTGAACATGCACCGAGCGCGAGCAGCCTCTCTTAACCTCTCAACTCGCTTGAATGATGGGAAGACTGGCAGCTACGTAGCGCTCTTGCAAGAACCATACGTTTTCAAAAGGCAAGGTTAGAGGATGCAAGCGGGCTGACACATTGGTCAGTGTCCAGCAGCGCGCAGCCTTAGTAATATCCAAGATTTGAGCGCTTGGCCACTAACCAATCTTAGCGATAGGGATGTGGCCGCAGCACAAATCAAGGTAAACGGGATGGACATTGTTCTTGCCTCAGTATACATGCCACACGAACATGGTGCCCACCCAGCACACACGTTTCGGAGGCTAGTGGAATACTGTAGCAGAGAGCAATTGGAAATGGTAGTGGGAGCAGACGCTAATTCCCATCACACCCTGTGGGGAAGTAGTGACTGCAACTCACGGGGAGAACAACTGTTGGAGTTCATCCACCAGTGATCTCCATGTTATAAACCAAGGACACAGGCCTACCTTCGTGACGCGTAAGGCAGGAGGTGTTGGACATCAGCATGGCATCAACAGGAGTAGTCAACCTCATGCGGCAATGGGTCGTAGAGGATGAATACTCCTTCTCTGACCACCGACTGATTACATTCAAGTTAGTCGGCAGGCGGAGCCTTTAATGGTAAGGAACAAGAGGCGGACGGAACTCGTAAAATATGGGACCCTGGTACAGTTGAAGCTTGCTGAAACAGTACGAGGGAAATCACCAATATCGAAGATCTGGAAAAAAAGTTGAAGGCCTGACAAAGGCCATCAAAGAAAGTTATGAAGCAGCTGTCCCTGACCAAATCAGGGCAGAGCAGGCAAACCCATGGTGGGTAACTGACATGGCGGAAATAAGAAGAGGTAAGACGCTTGGAAGGGTGTCTGAATATCTGGCACAGAAGAATCCTGGGAGGAGTTCGAGTCGCCAGAAATGCCTACTATAGGCTCTCTCAGGAGGCCAAAAGGAACTCGTTCAGGAATTTTTGGCAGAGATGGAGTCGATGCCCGAGGCATCACGATTATATCGGATTCTAAGGAACGACTCGGTTGACCGTTGGGACTTGAGACTCCAGGCGGTTACACAACAGGAACCGAGGAGACCGTAAGATATCTGATGAATAGTCACTTCAAGGAACCACCGATGGTGATGGCGGGGAATACAGGTAAATACCTGGAACCCCCGCCAACCCATGGAGGTTCCAGCTACGGTCATAACGGAACACAAGATAAGGGCTGCAATAAAAATTCAGTCCTTATAGAGCGCAGGTGGCGGATGACATCTTCCCAGCTCTCTTGAAAGCGGGCAAGAAGTCATCGTACCGCGGCTTTTTTTCATATTTCGGGCATGTATCGCTCTTGGCTACACTCCATCTAAGTGGAAGACTGCCAGAGTGATCTTTCTGCCTAAACCTGGCAAGGATAGTTATGTCGGGTCTCATCTTGGAGACCCATCTCACTGACCTCCTTCGTCTTTAAAAGTCCTTGAAAGGTTGGTGGATTGGGAAATCAAGACACCTTCAGTGATAGGACTTTTGAGGGGTAATGGGCAAGCGTACTTGAGGGGAGCATCTACGGATGCCGCGATACACAATCTCGTTACTCAAGTCGAAGAACCTTAGCTAACGGTGAAGTGGCTGTAGAGTCTTCCTTGATAGAGGGTGCTTTTAACAAAGTACCCTATATAGAGATTGAAAGGGACTAGTGAGGATAGGTAGGTTTCCAACATCTTTGTCAGATGGATTTTCTCCATGCTTAATGGAAGGAAGGCCGTCTCGACAGTAAACGGTAAAAAGGTAAGCGATGTCCATTGGTGCCGGTTGCCCGCAGGGAGGATTCTGTCTCCATTCTTGTGGGACTGCGTAGTGATGAACTCCTGTCACCCTACGCGAACAGGTACCAAGCGCGACGTCAAGGATTTGCGACGACTTAGCACTCTTGCAGCGAGTAAATACCTGCGGATGCATTGGGTGCTCTCAGAAGGCCTGGATTTAACGAAAGAATGGTGTGACAGGGTGGAAACTCTCCGTTAAGCTTCTAAGACGGGAGGCTATAGTCTTCACGTCTTAGAGGTAAACTGGATTGTCGCGCTGTTGAAATACGGCGGAGTAGAAGTACCATTCTGCTCCATAGTCAGGTATCTGGGTATTATTATTAAATAAGAAGTTGACTTGGGGACCACACTGTGCAGCGCGGTCGAGGAAACTATGTACTGCGCTTGAACAGTGTAAAGAGCAGTGTCCGCTGAGTGGGGGATATCGCCAAGCCTCATGGAGTGGATTTCTGTCGCTGTGGTGAGACAGCCCTGGTCTATGGATAGGTGGGTTGGGTTACTGCAGTCGATAAGATCTACAACGAGAGGTGTCTGGAAAAGGTACAAAGACTGGCACTTCTGTATATAACAGGTGTTCGTGTACCACACCAACGAAGGCGCTGGAGTCCCTAATGGGAATCCTGCCATCAGGGTACAAGTCAGGGCAGCCGCACTGACAACAATGCACGGTTGGAACGGAATGGGACCTGGAAGGACAAAGGGACTGTGGTCGCCTCGTAAGAGGTAACCACGTCAAGATATGTCGGGTGATGAGCAGCGAAATACCATCACTAAGTGGCCATGTGACCTAAGGGTAACAAGGCCGCTTGTGAGGGTGGTTTCGCTATACATTACCGACTAGAAAGGAATGGGAAGAGAGAGGCCTCCGAATCATGGCATTGACAATGTCGTATGCTATACGGATGGGTCCAGGCAGACGGAAGGACTGGAGCCGCCGCAATAATCGCATGGGGCGGTGAGCAGACGGCTCGGTCAATCCACTCGGAACTTCAGCCACTGTCTTTCAGGCAGAGGTTCTGGCAATCTGCTGGGCGGCGAAAGAGATGTCTGGCATCCCCGGAGGTCAGCGTATCTTTATCTACTCAGACAGTAAGAGTGCCTTCAAGCACTCGAGACTTGGAATTATATGACGACCCTTGTTGGCGAATGTTTTATGGCACTGAAAACTTTAGCCAGTTATCACAGGCTAGAGCTGGTATGGATCCAGCACACCACGGCTACTTTGGGAATGAACAAGCAGATGAGCTAGCCAAGGAAGCCGCGATATGGGAATTTTCGGCCCGGAACCAATCGTACCTGTTGCCATGACCGCTGTGCGTCACGCCATCAATCGAAGGCGCTCGAAGACCATTCGAAAGGTATTGCTGTGCTAATGATGAATATGCATTGCAAATTCAAATCGGAGGTTTTGAACGGGGTCAATGGTCACCATAAGTATTTCAATTAACCAACATAGCTTATGATATACCATTTGAAAGCTACTGCTGTGCTGATTATAAATATGCACTACAAATTGAAATCGGAAATTTCGAACCGAGGTCAAAGGTCATGCACTTTCAAATGACAGACTTAGGGTGTGATATATCATTCGAAAGCTAGTCCATTGAGGATTTCACTTATGACACGTTTTTTAAGCCGCAAATTACATCCGCTAAAGGTACATCGTTACATCTCGGATTGTCGGTTATTATAATATTTCTCCGACGGAGTCAATGCATTAGAAAAATGAAATGCCATGTTTTACAAACTGCTCCACATTCTAAAGAAGGAGAAAGAATGCAATTTTCACAACAAGCTCAGATACCCTAATTCTTCAATGTTGGGTTTCCATACTTGTTCACATTTAATTTAAGTTCTGCTACATTGAAATATTGGAAAAGAGAGTTTATCAACGGCGTTAGTAATATCGTCTCCAAAATCGTGGGAATCGTCTGTCGTAGTTGCAGCATACCATGAAGTGTATGTGAAGTAGTGATGTAGACCCTTGTTACTCTCACTAAACCACACTAAAATCACCCCGAAGTCTTCGTGCTTGTGTGCTGCTCCAGGAGTTACTAAACCCGGTGGTGAGTTCAGAAACCGTGCCTGCGACTGACATTGACCAAAACCGATTGTGGACATGTAGATGACTCCCATAGGAAATGACACTAGAGGAATTCAAAGGTCTCATGTTCAACTACGGTTTTGATTCAAATATTGTGAAGCTTGGAAAGCTAGCATACATGAGCGCGGACACTCCTCACTGAAATAATAATTAGAATTCTGAAACAAATCAAATCCACACAAATCAAAATATGCAGTCTGATCAAAGGAATTGCAAGGGAAGAAATGTAGTCGCTGAAACGGTTTGTTACGACCTGCAAAGTCCGATATTTTCCAATTTGGATTCGGCTATTAAACTCTATGATTGTGTAGGCACTGTCAATATCCGGGCGGTTAAGGGCAAAGTATGGTAATAATTTGTTGGTTAAACGATCAGTTTCATAAAAGTACACACCTACTGGCTTCCCCGGTGCCAAACCTCTTGCTAATAGTATGATTTGTAACGACCCTTTGGTACAAGACCAAGTTGGCTATCACCTGTATTATCACCAAAAATTCTTGCAATGCCCCAGACATAACAAAGTACCAGGTCTTGGGACAAATGTAGGGAAAAAGGTAAAAAGACTGGAAATGCATCGTAAGGAAGCGTGTCATAGGAAACCACTTAAGTCATGATGAAGGGGATGCGCTGGTTATTCAACGCCCCTGTTTTCATTACCGTAAAGATTCATCCCGTATTTATCTTCATAGGTGAAATCTGACGAAATCAATGTCGACGAAATTTTGCGAAGCAAAAAAGTATTGCATTCCTGTAATTGTAATTTGTCGAGTGCAGTGAAATTCGGTTTTAATAAAAATGAATCTACGCAGTAATTCCCATCAAATTGAAGCTCATTTCGCAAGCATACGCAAGTCTTCAATGTCTTCACGTGAATGAAGACTTGAATCTCTGGTTGGATGAGGTGAAAACAGATGTTCCATCATGAATATTTCCTGCCTCATCGAAGTACGTATAAAATGTCGCTTGAATTGATGTTATCCGCATCGCAATTCATTCATTGTGACATTACCAACGCTTAGTCAACATCACCGGTGAAAGCAATTAGGGAACGTTGACAACATGCAAATATTTGGCGTGTTCATAAATTTTAATAAAATGTTGTATGACGGCAGACTGCAGTTCCTTCACATCCTGACGACCTTGAATATTATGGCTATGAAAAATTCTTCACACATTTCCGTGATCTTAAACTTTTATTCGCTGTGTCGTTCACACGTCATGAAAACAATAGGACTGAATGACCGGATCCACTCCACTCAGAAAAAGTTTCTTAAAATTCAAACCAAACCAACTTATTATGGAGACCTACCAACTGGGAAAATCTGGTGAACGAAAATTTGTCTCAATGAAAACCAGTGAAAGAGAAAGTGAAGATGGAGGTTAGATGGTGGAAGAAGGAAAATGCTCCGACATTCAGAACGACGACAAGTCCTTGTAATTGATATTGAACCATCGAAGTTCGGGAAATGGAGCTCCGGGAGTCTTCAGATGCAAACTGTAAGATTCACGATGGATTTCCAGGACTAAGTGCATTCTCGCGTTTCAGGGCTATTATTATCATGTCAGCTACAAGCTATCAAATGATACCATGGCCATTGGGAAACTCGATGCAGCTTTGTGAATTTCGAAGGCTTGCAACTTGCCCTTACATTGTTGCATATTCGTTACTTCGTTGTAATTATAAATGTATACGTGAGCAAGTATGCATGTTTTTAAAACAGTTGAAATTATACTCACACTTTCCCAACCTGGTGTTCTTCACGTATTCAATGAGCTTTCAAGGTTATATGGTTGCCTCTCACTCACGAATGAACGGCAGCAGTTTCTCGAGCATTGCCTCCACGTTTTGTTTCGAGTAAGAATGCACGAACCTTAGGTCAAAGGCCGTTTTGGGCTGACCATCAATTTCCATTACTTTTGGAAAACAATTTCCATGAGCTACGGAAAAAATGTAAGCAAAATCAAACATGCACACGCTCAACTCACAATGAATACATTATCATCAACACTAACCTCCGGGAAAGTTCCACCATGCCAGACGGTAGTGAAAAGTAGGTATGCCAATGTCCCAAGGGGAGTCTCTTTCTGATTGGACTTGTTCAGACGGGTTCCAAGTCACGGTAGGTTGTTGGTTGGTATTACCACCTTTTGTTTTTCTTGCGAGTGGCCTCCATACTGCAAATTTAATAAAGTAAAACGAAAATTTACATGTGCTACAAAGTCACAAATTGAATTTGTCATAAAGTAGCACATCCTAATTATTACAATTCTACACTTTTTTTAACTCAGAGGCAAGTTTAAAAGATTTTCAAGTAATCTCGAACAACAATGTTGCATTCAATAAGGATACACAAGCACAGGGTAAATTGTTTTCGTTCTGTTTGCTTTATGCTTGTGGGGAGGATAACACACAATATATTTTTAGTCCCAAGTTTCTGGAATATCAGCTGAAAGGGATGAATACCCGGGGTCAGAGAACGAAGCAGAAAGAGGGTGAGAGTGTCA
>LJIJ01003902.1:0-16890 GCA_001718145.1 Orchesella cincta | reverse complement strand
CGACTCGATCTGACGACACTGAGTTTCGATATAGAGACCGTATCTCTGGGAATTTGAAATGTGCCTCGACAACATTCGCATTCCTACTGATGCTGCGCACTGGCGCTCGACGCGCATCCGTGTACAAATGAATTATCTGCCTCTTCGAACCACCCTGACCTGAACATCAACAGGAAAAAAGTCTACTCACTGTGAGCCTTCACGTTACCATTTGTATGCCTGGAATGTCGAAGCCGAACTGCACTTGGTAGCTGTGCTCACAGTAGCGCTGACTAACAAGAGTCAGGCAAGTGTTCCATTAAATGTCATGGGTCCGGAGTAATAACTACTTCTTTGGTTATGGGTTTATCTAATTATTCCCTTATTTTGTGTTCCGACTTGAGATGCTAGCTCTGACTTCATGGGGGACCCACGCTTTTCTGAAGGTCTGACGCGGATCCACATCAATCATGTAGAGATACACATGCAGTCCAGGGGAGATACGTTTTAGTCGTCTACAACTCATCTCAATTTTTTACACAATTGTTTTTTGTTTTATAAATAGTGTACTATTTTTGTCTGTAATATGTTTTTGACTTATGACTATGAATTTTTTTCTTTATTTATTGACGCTGGTTGCTGCCAAATGGTCCAGGCAGTTTCTGTCTGGAGAGTGAGGTTTTTTCTTCTCCTTTTTCAAACGATTCAGTATCAATACGCACTGAAAATTTATCCTTTTTTCCTTTCACCTTTGGAAGGTTTTTTTTTTTTATGCGTTTCAGGTTTTTTTCTTCCCTCACTCACAGCTTCCAAGTTATTATGTACTTATTATTGAATTTGACGATTACGTACTCATGTACACCCTTTAGTTTGTAAGTCCTCATGGACACTGGCCTGTAACAGTTCTGTACAATAACCAGAGTCTGCCAATAAAACACAATAATAATAATAATAATCACTTCCCATTATGTCTTCAACCCAACAAGTTCTCAGACTAAAAGAGCACCAAAGCACTCAAGTTTGTAAACTATCTGGTAAAACGTATTTTTATAAGTTCTATGTGCAAATCATCAGTAAGATCAACCATAACTGAAAAATAAATAGCAGTCACATGTAACACCAGTTTTCAAATTCCAAGTTTTTCACCATTGTTAGGTATGTTCCAGTTTTTAAGAAAAGCCTTTTAGTTACACATACCTACTCATCATCATCATCATCATGTTTTAACATTTTTACTAGGTTCACTATCGCCACTTACTAGAGTTGAACCTTTTTGAAAATCTCCATCAGAATCATCATCAGGAATCCCCTCTCGGAGGAGGACTACTTCCACAAACTGCTTGCTTCATATACACGACGTATACGTTTGTAGTTGTCGTGAGTGAGTAGTGCGGTCCATACAACTACTCGAACATACCCAACCAAGATTAAACAGGTAAGATTGCCTACTCAAGTCTAAACTCGAGTCTCAGGCATCTCCAACTAATCATTTTCTCTACTTTTTATTTTTTTTAGACCAGTCACATAACCAAGTGGGAAGCAAAGACAGAAGCAGCTGTGAAAGTTTGTTATTTGGTAACGATACCAGAAGAAGTTTAGTGAACTTTTACAATTATACATCAATTACCGTGACAGTAAGTGAATTTTACTTAACTAACAAGTGTATTTGTTTGTTTTGATTTATTTCAAGACCAAAGCAAATTTTGGACCTACAATATCAACTGCTTTCTGTTTCAGGTTTAATTTATCCCACTTCATCTGTAGAATACTCCATCACCAGTGAAGGAAGGATCCTGGAAGAAGGAGTTGAGGTGGGTGAACACCATAATCAAGATTTAAGTGACTGGATTCGGACACCATTGCGAAAGAGAGGTAAGATTCAGTATCAGTCAAAATGATTATTTTTGTTTGTCTTTATGTATTATGCATGAAGTGAAATATTTTCCAGCGATTGTTTGTACTCAACTATATAAAAACATTTCTCGTTTTCTTAACTAGGTTGATAGCGGGTAGAGTGGAAGAATTTGACTTTTGAAAATCTACTTCATCCCTGAGCAACGAATAGGTAGCCAACGTCAACAAGTGAACAACAGGAAGCAAAGTGTTTGTGACTTCGAGTTCCCAGTTGACGTCAACTTCATTTTAAAGTATGCATCACAGTCATTCTATTTCATGAAAACCATGCGTCGGTTATGGTGCACTGCACACCGTGATAAAACTACAACTTATCCATCTTATTTAATAGACCTACTCTACCGTCATCCCGTACTGTTATCAGCAACATGAGTGCCTTATCGGAGAGGACTATACTATAAGCTGACAACATGGTCCTCATCTCCAGTGAGCATCTGGACGCTGTTTTCAAGCGCGATGGAAAAAGAATCTGGCTCGGACTGGGGGCAATCTGAGAATCAAGGTGAAGATTTCATTCAAGGCCTTGGTCAAGCGGCTTACAACAATGCCATGCACGCCACAAAAAGTGATTATTGCTAAGGGCTGCGTGGAAGACTGGGATATTTCTTTGCTGTCAACGGTCCTCGCCAATTTTGGGGACTGGCGTACCTACAAATCGGAGAATGCTGGCAGTGCGACAACTAACCACTTTACGGAATACCATGGCCTCACCACCCCAGCAAAAAGTTGAGTGTGGAGGAGTACAACGCTCATGTCAAGTCGTTCCGTTTGAGCATGCAAGGACTGGAGTGAGTGACGAGGAGATTGAGCAAGCCATCCAAAAAGCTGGGCGCAGTTCTTCAGTTGCTGCTTTGAAATCACCAAAAAAGCTGTATGACCGGGCAAGGGGTCTCATGAAAAAATATAAGTTTGAGCAGGCGATTGAGTGCTACGACGAGGCAATTACCATGCCAAGTTTACTGCCCATTCATCAGGCTACAGCCTTTGAAAAGAGAGCCGAGTGCTACATTAAGTTTGGGACAGTTACAAAAAAGAGAAGAATTTAAATACGGAAGGGGGCATGAATGCGCAATATGGCCTTAATGGATGCTGAGCGAGCTCTGGAATCCAATTCCAAGTCCTGGAAAGCCGTTTTAGCAAAGGCACAAGCTCACCGTTTGAAACGCGAGTTCAAAAAGCCGGTTGTTGATCGGCAATCCCTGAAAAATCTCCCAGCGGAGCAGGCAAGTTCAAAACGAGTTGGCTTCTTGCATGTCCTTATTGAGAATAGAGAAAGGAGGTATGGGTCATCTAGAACCTCAAGTGCTACCAAGAGCTTGGATGATAAACTTGCTCAGTATTCCAAAGCCTATGGTCGCAACATAACAGAGAAGGAGTTTCTCGAGATTGAGTGTTCAGACAAGAAGTCCAGGACACGAGTTTTATTTCCGTGGTCGTCAGTACCAGTTTGGGTGGGGGAGTTCGCCAAAATGAAGTTGAAGCAGCTCGTTGTTTCGCAAGGGGCCGCGTTAGGATGTGCTGAGGCAATCCATTCTTTGGGTTCTTCTACACTACGGCCAAGGTGTGTGTGTGCAGGATGCTCGCCCAAAGCCATTTGAGTTGTATCAAAAAGCTGCTCAAATGCCACCCACTTCTCCAGGAGGGACAAACGTTACAGGTTGCAACGTTGGAGTTGCAGCTGCCCAACATGATTTAGGGGTGATGTACCATCAAGGAATTTTTGTGGAGGAGGACATCATCCAGGCGGCAAAGTGGTATGGAAAGGCAGCAGAAAATGGGGATGGACGAGCTGCACACGCCATGGGAGAGTTTTACATGAACGGGATGGGAGTTCCTAGAACGAAAATTGGAGAGGTGTCATTTTATCCAAGGCTATCAGGTTTGGTGAAGGCATCGCGGCGCCTCATGCTTTAGTTATTCATTACAAAATGGAAATGGAGCCGGAGAAGGCGCTTAAAATGTTTCAAGACTGGGGCGAGAGATGGGTTACCACGGGCTGGCTGGTATCAGCGAAGACGAGTTCATGGTTGAATTCAGGAAGGTTGTGAAGAATCGGGATAAATTACAACCAGAACTGGATGCGTTCGAGAAGCAGCAAGTTGGATCCAAAAGGGATGACATTCATGGAACGTCGTCGTCGCATGAAAAACATTTTAGAGGGTAAACCATCCTCCTATTCTGGTGAATTTCCGTCGAATCCAGAGGGCAATGATTGGGCAGCTACGCTTTGCAGATTCTGAGCAGATTAAGAAGTGGAAAACCGCAGCAGAAAATGGCTCAACTGTTGCAGCTGGGTTGATGACTGCTCTTGAGGCTAGCACACGTGTCATGAAGTTGGTTGCAAAAGTCAGTTTTTGCAAGAATTGAGAAAGAAGTGGAATTTGCTAAATGCCTTACGACCACGTGCTGCTAGCCTCAAGCGAGCAGTCATCACACCCAGCTGTGCAACGTTGAGCCAGTTTTCTGCTGCGCGTTTTCATCTTAATCTGCTCAGATTCTGGCAAAGCGAACGCTGCCAATCATTGCCCTCTGGATTCGACGGAAATTCACCAGAATATGAGGATGGTTTACCCTCTAAAATGTGTTTTCATGCGACGACGACGTTCATGAATGTCATCCCTTTTGGATCCAACTTGTGCTGCTTCTCGAACGCATCCAGTTCTGGTTGTAATTTATCCCGATTCTTCACAACCTTCCTGAATTCAACCATGAACTCGTCTTCGCTGATACCAGCCAGCCCGTGGTAACCCATCTCTCGCCCAGTCTTGAACATTTTAAGCGCCTTCTCCGGCTTTTTCCATTTTGCTAATGAATAACTAAAGCATGAGCGGCCGATGCTTCACCAAACCTGATAGCCTGGATAAAATGACACTCTCCCAACTTTTCGTTTCTAGGGAACTCCCATCCCGTTCATGTAAAACTCTCCCATGGCGTGTGCAGCTCGTCCATCCCCATTTTCTGCTGCCTTTCCATACCACTTTGCCGCCTGGATGATGTCCTCCTCCACAAAAATTCCTTGATGGTACATCACCCCTAAATCATGTTGGGCAGCTGCAACTCCAACGTTGCAACCTGTAACGTTTGTCCCTCCTGGAGAAGTGGGTGGCATTTGAGCAGCTTTTTGATACAACTCAAATGCTTTGGAGACATCCTGCACAACACCTTGGCCGGTAGTGTAGAAGAATCCCAAAGAATGGATTGCCTCAGCACATCCTAACGCGGCCCCCTTGGGTGAAACAACGAGCTGCTTCAACTTCATTTTGGCGAACTCCCCACCCAAACTGGTACTGACGACCACGGAAATAAAACTCGTGTCCTGGACTCTTGTCTGAACACATCAATCTCGAGAAACTCCTTCTCTGTTATGTTTGCGACCATAGGCTTTGGAATACTGAGCAAGTTTATCACCCAAGCTCTTGGGCAACACTTGAGGTTCTAGATGACCCATACCTCTTTCTCTATTCTTCAATAAGGACATGCAAGAAGCCAACTCGTTTTGAACTTGCTGTTCCGCTGGGGAGATTTTCAGGGATTGCCGACACAGGTCAACGGCTTTTTGAAACTCGCGTTTCAAACGGTGAGCTTGTGCATTTGCTAAAACGGCTTTCCAGGACTTGGAATTGACTTCCAGAGCTCGCTCAGCATCCATTAAGGCCATATTGCAGCATTCATCCACTTCCGTATTTAAATTCTTCTCTTTTTTGTACTGTCCAAACTTAATGTAGCACTCGGCTCTCTTTTCAAAGGCTGTAGCCTGATGAATGGGGCAAACTTGGCATGTAATTGCCTCGTCGTAGCACTCAATCGCCTGCTCAAACTTATTATTTTTCATGAGACCCCTTGCCCGGTCATACAGCCTTTTGGTGGATTTCAAAGCAGCAACTGAAGAACTGCGCCCAGCTTTTTGGATGGCTTGCTCAATCTCCTCGTCACTCACTCCCAGTCCTTGCATGCTCAAACGGAAGGACTTGACATGAGCGTTGTACTCCTCCACACTCAACTTTTTGCTGGGGTGGTGAGCCATGGTATTCCGTAAAGTGGTTAGTTGTCGCACTGCCGCATTCTCGATTTGTAGGTACGCCAGTCCCCAAAAATTGGCGAGGACCGTTGACAGCAAAGAAATATCCCAGTCTTCCACGCAGCCCTTAGCAATAATCACTTTTTGTGCGTGCATGGCATTGTTGTAAGCGCGCTTGACCAAGGCCTTGAATGAAATCTTCACCTTGATTCTCAGATTGCCCCCAGTCCGAGCCAGATTCTTTTTTCCATCGCGCTTGAAACCAGCGTCCGCAGATGCTCACTGGAGATGAGACCATGTTGTCCAGCTTATAGTAGTAGTCCTCTTCCGATAAGGCACTCATGTTGGCTGAATAACCGTAGGGATGACGGTAGAGTAGGTCTATTAAATAAATGGATAAGTTGTAGTTTTTATCACGGTTAACAGTGCACCAATAACCAACGCATGGATTTTCATGAAATAGAATGACTGTGATGCATACCTTTAAAATGAAGTTGACGTCAACTGGGAACTCGAAGTCACAAACACTTTGCTTCCTGTTGTTCACTTGTTGACGTTGGCTACTATTCGTTGCTCAGGATGAAGTAGATTTTCAAAAGTCAAATTCTTCCACTCTACCCGCTATCAACCTAGTTAAGAAAACGAACACGATATGTTTTTATATAGTTGAGTACAAACAATCGCTGGAAAATATTTCACTTCATGCATAATACATAAAGACAAACAAAAATAATCATTTTGACTGATACTGATTCTTACCTCTCTTTCGCAATGGTGTCCGAATCCAGTCACTTAAATCTTGATTATGGTGTTCACCCACCTCAACTCCTTCTTCCAGGATCCTTCCTTATTCTGTATTCTACAGATGAAGTGGGATAAATTAAACCTGAAACAGAAAGCAGTTGATATTGTAGGTCCAAAATATGCTTAGGTCTTGAAATAAATCAAAACAAACAAATACACTTGTTAGTTAAGTAAAATTCACTTACTGTCACGGTAATTGATATATTGTAAAAGTTCACTAAATTCTTCTGGTACTCGTTATTACCAAATAACAAACTTTCACAGCTGCCTTCTGTCTTGGGCTTCCCCACTGGTTATGTGAGCTGGTCCTAAAAAAAAGTAAAAAGTAGAGAAAATGATTAGTTGGAGGGATGCCTGAGACTCGAGTTTAGACTTGAGTAGGCAATCTTACCTGCTTTTAATCTTGGTTGGGTATGTTCGTGTAGTTGTATGGACCGCACTACTCACTCACGACAACTACAGAACGTATACGTCGTGTATATGAAGCAAGCAGTTTGTGGAAGTAGTCCTCCTCCGAGAGGGATTCCTGATGATGATTCTGATGGAGATTTTCAAAAGGTTCAACTCTAGTAAGTGGCGATAGTGAACCTAGTAAAAAATGTTAAAAACATGATGATGATGATGAGTAGGTATGTGTAACTAAAAGGCTTTTCTTAAAAACTGGAACATACCTAACAATGGTGAAAAACTTGGAATTTGAAAACTGGTGTTACATGTGACTGCTATTTATTTTTCAGTTATGGTTGATCTTACTGATGATTTGCACATAGAACTTATAAAAATACGTTTTACCAGATAGTTTACAAACTTGAGTGCTTTTGGTGCTCTTTTAGTCTGAGAACTTGTTGGGTTGAAGACATAATGGGAAGTGATCGAGTAAGCAAACACGTATGCCTAAATGTAGTGTGGCAATGCCCTTTCTCCTACAAGGGATATCTTGTCAGCATAGCTTTGAAGGATATCTGACTTAAAAACATGTTTATGCATATTGGTCTTGCTTTAGCCATCCAACCCCAACCCATGCATAAAACCTTAGAGTAAGCAAATCTGTGGGTAAGTTTAGGAACAGAACCTTTTTAACTTTTTAGTGATGAATTTCTACTTACTCATTTTCATTTGCTTGCAGGTTGCATATGAGTTACAAGCTTATCATACGCATACGACGCAAGTTGCAATATGCTCTGAAAGTAAGCTCTAAATTTCGGAATGGATGGCATATTTTTTGCAGACTAAGCAGTGTCGAATAAAATTGCATGAATAAAGACTGGGTAGTTTACTTCTTCTTTATCATCATCATTTTTTTCATAGTCCAACGACAGATATCATTGTCACCATTCGTCATTTCAACACGTAATGTAATTATGTATGTCTTTTGAATATGGTCATTTCCATGCTGCATCAAATTCCAATCTTATGTACCCTGATTCTCATGAGTCATGACCATGATGATGAGGATTATATGATACAAGATTAGAAAGAGCCCAGCTAGCTAGCCAACATCGACTAAATTACTCTCTCCAGTTGACCTTTTCTTGTAACAAACCACTTGACAAAGCTATCCTCAATTTTTCCTCAGTTTTCGTATAAAAGTCATGATTACCATCTTACTTGCATGATGTTTTCATATCACACTTATAATGAGAAGGTAACGCTTCAAAAACTATACTGTACTTGGGACGCTTAGGAATAAATACCATTAAAATTAGCAGCAATTACAAACGATGCATTTTGCCATGTCAGCACGTCATTTCTATTATAAGGAATACTGTAGAAGTGTATATTCGGAGCTATTTTGCAGTCTTAAACTACTAATAATATTGTATATAATCATTCCATTTAATTTTTCAGTAAAATCTTTCCTTTTCCAGCATGTGGAGAGACTAAGCTTGGTTCGGTCGTATTAACAAAAATGAAAAGATGGCCATTTTGCCCCATGTTTTCATTTGGTTTCCGATTTACAACTACTCAAGGGCTTTTAGTGTGCTTTATGATTTCAAGAGTTACTTTTGATGTGAAAGTCATGTAATTCTTGAATGGGACATTGTAAGGAAGATGAAAATAATCAAACTGTTGATCCTGATTGTGAACATGAAACAATTGCTTTGGCCTTAGGTTTCTTAAGAGTTCATGAGGCTCTCTTTGTTTTTAAAACCATGCTGGAATGATGGTATAATTAAAAAATGCATCTATAATAAGCAATGGTTGATGCCTGACACGTATTAACAGTTGTAAAACACAAATGATATGTATTTTGTCATCAAACCTGTGGAAGAAATCCGACTTAAAACATAATGCATTTTAATCTTGCTTGAGCCAATTCCAACCCTTACCATTTCTCCCCTCTTTCGTCCTGCAAGTGAGTCATACATTTGTCACACGTATACGATGCAAGTTTCAATAATATTTTCTGAAAGTAATACTCACCCTTCCTTTCTTTTCTTGTAGGAAGCTTATCCTGCACGCTAAGCTTTGCTGTAAAAAATGCAGCTTCTCAGAATCAAAGGTCGACTCCACTCGAGAGAGTTTATGTTAAAACTTGCAGCTGGTCCAGAAGAAATGACATTGAGAGAATTGAGAAACTTTGTTGAAAATGTAATGCGATGTGTGTAAGTAACAGAGGTCGGTATAATCCCGGATTATGGTAATCGGATTACGGGATTGGGATTACGGATTATAATCCGTAATCCCAATCCGGAGATAAATTTAAAAATGATAATCCATAATCCGTAATCCCAATAATCAAATTCATACATCGTAATCCTTAATCAATCCCCATATCGAAATTAGAATTTGCATCAATCCGTAATCCCAATCCGGATTATGTGAATTGAATTTTTTGAAAGCTTTACGCATGCGCAACACAACCAGCAATCCTTCGCGATAGAAATGAATGGATAACAAAATACTGGATGTTATTTTCTGATAAAACGCATTAAACAATAGTAAAAGTTTTCTGTCTAACTTAAGCTTTTCTTCGTATTTACATTCCAAATTCCTTAAACGTCATGTAATAAATACCTTGATTTTCAGTCTTGTCAGTTTTGAATACTCAGAGGTACTGTAATTTTAATTGAAGTTGTAATTGAATTTAAAATGGTTGGATCATTCTCACTATCTCAATTAAATATTGGTAGCAATAAACCATTAAAAAATTTTCGAAAAGGACATCCTTTTCTGATGTTGCGATGTAATAAAAATTATGAAATGCAAGGAATTTTGAAATAAGGTTTTGTGCTTTGAAGTAGTATTAAATAACGACAAATTAAATGAAACAAGTGTAGAATAACTTCAGTCGTGTTTGCTCTTTTTTAAGAAAACTGAAATCATGGATTGGGATTATGGATTATGTAATCCCAATCCCGTAATCCCGGGTTTATAAATCCACTTTAGCGTAATCCGTAATCCACAATCCCGAAAATCGGGAGTAAATCCCAAGTTGTAATCCCAATCCACAATATCAGAAAAGTTAATTCACAATCCGTAATCCAGGACCCCATTTTTCGGGATTACCGACCTCTGGTAAGTAACTCATTTGTGCGCACATCTATTATAACATACAATATCTGTGTTGAAGATAGCCGGATAGGCTATGGAACTATGCATTCTAAAATGAAGTAGCTCATAGTTTGTTCAAGTATCATGAAGACTCGAACACAAATTATGAAAAGTTGGAGACGTGATTTTTCAGAGCTCAAGTTCCAAACCCAGTCTTCAGCAAACGTTTTGGTTTACATTGTAAAACTACAAATAGCACCACACTTAATTAGCCTTCATAACTCTTAATTTGACATCAAAATATTCATCTACTCATGATGTCAACAACAAATTGAGAGGGCATACAAAATGAACAGAAGGTTGACCAGGAAGGGCTTACACGAATACATTCAGTTGTCGACCACCCCATTTATATAGTAAAATCCATATCATATTACATTATTTTTAGTTTGCATTTCATTAGGATTTCTTATGAGCCCCATTTCATTGAAGAGCAATGGAGTATGATGTCACAACGCATCTGTCCATTTTCAATTCTCATCTACGCACAATATATTATAAGAGGAGAATAGTAGTACATGCATTTTATGAAATCTCTGATTTTAAAGCAACCCTAGCTTCAAAACGCATAACGACTGTAGTTTTTGCTACTGCCAACAAGCAATGCTCATTCTCCGAATCGTGCGCAACATACTTCCAGCGATAAGATGACTTTGTTCAATAAATAAATGACCATACTGTTATTGACTTAATTTTTTACGTACAAATCATTCTAAACACTAAAATTAGAGTTTTACTTTTATGGTGTCAAATTCTCCATGTATATGTCTGAGTAGTGCGTGTGCAATTTTACATGTTGCTTTGTTCTTTTGTTAAAAACCCCCTTTGGTAAGCATTTTCCTTTGTAACCTTTCCATAACGCAGCCCTAAGCTACAAACAGAAAGGCCAACTTAAATAGTGTTCTTTGGTCCTATTACTCAACAAGGGATGATAGCAGCAATGACTACGCAAGACATTAAACATTATCTAGTATGAGTACGCATATATACCTTACCTGGTTTGTTTGAGGTTGGATGTAAGCCTGTAAACGTCACCCTTTTGAGTAAGTATGCTCACATTTAATCTATAATAACAGCAAATAGTGACTCACTCATCATCGGTCTGTCAAGTCCACCCTTGTTATATGTAAAAAAGATTCGATGATATATCACTCGGCGATGCTTCATTTTTGGATAAAAAAGACTCATGCATTTTTTCAGAAAGACTTTTTGTCAAGACCTCTCCCTAGATTTACCCCTTGGTTCTATAAAATCACTAGTTTTTAAGAGTAAGCGATCTAGTATTGACGCGTTAGTGGAGTTGATTGGAACACTTCAACTATTAAAAAGACTCGTTGTCAGATACAACCGCAGAGAGTGAGCGACTATGCGAGGCAAGATGGACCCCCTGCTCCAGGGCCACCCGCTCGGCTGAAGCGGAACATGGCGTTCCCAAATTTTGAAAAGAAATGATCTAGAATATAGGTGTAATAATGCTTGCCCTCAATGTCAGAATATAATTATTTCCCTGGCTTAAGAATGTGTAGCAACGCATCAATTCCGTCAGGTGTATCAATACCTTCAGATATTTAGACACGCACTTTTCTGACGCCGTCTAGGAAAATAAACAACCTAAACCTACATGATTCATTTTAGGATCACTTTACTGTCATGCTTTGGTGTGCCTTTCTTACCCAATTCTTATAATATGACGTTGACGGAATATATGTTATTTCGCAATCTAATTGTCTTCCATCAATCGCTTTGGAGCTTTCAAATTGCTTGGAGATTTGCAGGAAAAAATTTCATTTGCTCGGAACATTGAATAGACTTCTGGTTTGGTTTACCCTTTTGAGATGAAACCGTGTCCAGCCCGGTTCGGGCAAAACGGCCTGAACATGAGTACCAGAGTAATTCGAACGATTTTGAACTAGTGAATTTTAAATGTCTAATGGAGAAGTGATTGAGGAATTCAAGACAAGCGTTCCACACTCTCTAAAGAGAAAATCACGAACTTCAGTTTTCTGTGGGAAAAAAAAAAAGTCCCCGGCCCGTTTAACAAATTCAATCGACGATAGGGACTTGGGGGAAGGCGGCACTTGATTTTGCGCTTTGAAATTAATCAGGGTATTTTTTAACGCAAAACTACTTTAGGTGGTATGCTTGGGCAAGCTAAAAAAGCTTTGTTGTGAAACCCCTCCTTGATGAACCGAAAACTGTGGGAAACTCCAAGCCGCGGTTGACATTTTTAGATCTCATTACGCCAGCACTGAAGTTGAAATGCTTTCTTATTAACCGCCGCATACTGCTCTGAGAATTTTTGTCATAGATAATGCTAGTGTCAGTGGTCCATTGCGGGCTGTAAAAAAGCGCTTTCTTTTAAAATTGAAACTCATTTAAAAAACTTTTCGATCTAGAATTTGGATAGAGCGACTTAGCATTTTCAGCAATCCTGTCTATCGAACACGCAACGAGCTTCATCTATTTATCATTTTGCCATGTGTGCGCAGGAACCAGGGGTGCTGGGCCGGTCGACCGTACCCCTTAGCGATTTCAAACTTCCGCATATAAGCTCGCAGTTAATTTCTTTCTAAATCATGTGATTTCTTCATAATTAATACTAGGCTCGTACCCGTCGTCGGGTACCCCCAGGCAAAATTTGTTCCTGCGCCGTATGACATGTCTTTAATTTCACGAGTTCGCTTCAGCCAAATGTCGAAAACAGTTTGGGCGATTTAAGTATACAAACTTGATTAATAGCTAAGTTAACTTCAACTTTGTGTGCGTTCATCCGATTAAACTTTACTTTCACTAATTCTTATCTGTACATGACGCACGTATTATATGACGTTATCAAAAATGCTTCTAATTCGAATCAACTAATTCACTTATTTGCAGCAGTGCATGAAATTCATAACACTTTACATTACAATGCTGAAACCTATGATCCAGGCCACCCCATTGGCTGCTAGTCCTCTGTACAACCGTCCATGAGTTTCAAGCGACCTTTTGAAACAGTTTTCTATTTTGACTATCCTGCTGACCGGGAAAAAGCTGGTGTGCAAAAGGATACTTCCAAAAATCCCTGTTGAATAGTTCAAAATTGGTCAAAGTTTCTACGAAATGGAATTTTATAGGATTGGAACCAGAATCGTTGCTGGAATAGATATAGTAAGCTCATACACACGCAAACATATTTGAGTTGAGAAAGTCTGCTAGTAATACACTTTTTATTACACATGCGTCTCTAACTTCATGTTCTAACTAATTTCTCTCTTTTTTATATTTATCTCAGGCTGTCTCCTTTTTGGTTATGGTAAGTTAATAAAGATTTAGGAAACTGATGCAACTGACATTTGTTGAATTCTGTTTTTAATTGGAACTCTGAAATTTATAGGTAATTTTCAGTATGTGTCTGGGGTACATGTTGCTGATTGTGGATATTGTTCATCTGGTATCACCAGACGACCAGAAACAACCCGAATTTTTCATTGCCCTCGCTCTACTTGCAATCATAATAGGAATGGCATTTATCGAAATGTTAGCAGCATTTATGCTACTTGCAGCCACTCTATCGGTAAGAAACTAGTCAGCTTTAGACGTCTTTTCCTTTAAAAGTCGCTAAATTTTTACAACATGTGTTTCTCAAATCTTTACAGGGAAAGCAGACCAGCAGTGCACTTTCACTTTCCAAGTTTTGGTTATGGCTCAACGGGATATGGGTTGGAATCCTGCTTGTCGGAGTTGTTCGAATGCTTTTTGTTGCGGCGGACTATGGTTTCTTGGAATACAATTGGATCACCGTGACAATAGTTGTTGTGGTCACGATCATGCGCATTAATTTCGTCTACGTCGTAGTCAAATTCATGGGAAAAATTCGATCTACTACTGAGAACGCGAGAGAGGAAATACCGCTTCGTGACTTTTAGTTTCTGCTTCATATTAATTGTGAATAACAATAGTGTTAATTTACTGTTAGTTCTGTTTATACAGGTGATTTTTGTAGTGATTTTCCATTTTCATTCATTGAATTCGATTAGAGATAGTATTTGCAACCATAATAAACACTTGTTTCTAAAAACCTGTCTGTTAAAATTGTGTTCTTAGTCCTGACTTTTGACTCATTTTTTTATTGTCATTGTTTGCAGTCATTGTTTAATCATGAAACATTGAAAATTAAGTACTTGTTAATGTATTTTACTTTGGAATGAGACGGTAGATATGCGGTATGCTGTGTGCAACAAAAAAATCGATTGGAAAAGCATTAGTCATTCTAGTTAGCAGCCTGCATCAAAATGTTATGTCATAACAGATGATGTGTCATTACTTAAAACCCATAACTAATGTCTCTCAAATGCATTCTCGCTTGACACGTGAAGTGTAATACATTTCATTTTACATGAAACTTTATTTTGCTTACTCACCGTGTAGAAAAGTTATATAAAAAATGTATAAAAGTCGGAGCTTGAACACTAACATTTTTGTGAGGTCTGGTTTTCTTATCAAAACTGGGCTTCTTCCTGTCTCGACTACTCTTACAGATAAAAAATCATATCGTCAGGACCTTAGCTGCATAATTCCTAGCATTGTGTTCTTTTGACTTAATTAGAATGTACAGGATATAGGCAACTATATTAACATTTGACATAATACGCACCAAACCTGTACCTATATACCATCATCAATAAAGTTTGCTGTGAAGTAAAATGCATTTGAAAGCCCATCCGTAAAACCTTTGTAATGTGATAACTAATTCTGAGTCTTGGTTGAAGCTTCTGAAATTTTGTTCAAGATAAAAGAGTTTAAAGTACACACAACCTCAACTTTGAAAGGGATTTACTGTGCATTTTGATCTTTCACATTTTTAAACATTTCGTTGGGTTTTGTGATGATTAATTGTGATATTTTATTTTTCTTACATTTACTAAGTTAAGAAATAGCTGCAGTCATTTTAAACTAACTTGGAGCACACCATCGGGACGAGTAGTGTATTTTGATAAAAACTGGAATGGAATACTATCGAAAGGGTTCTAGGGTTGTTTGCAACTCTGGATTTGGTAAGTTGATTATAAAATTGTGCTTGATCCATGTCGGCTTTCCATGAATTTAATACAATACATCAATGAAATATTCCAATTTTTATATGCAGACTATCTCCAGCATGGGACTGTTCCACTTCTTGTGGAATAAGGACACAGAAGTTTTGACAGATCCAGAGTCCATATTAGCCGCTGTGCACTTAATCATCATTGGATGTCTGGGTCTCGATATCGTTGCAGCAATGTTGCTTTTCGTGGCAACTCTACTCGTAAAAACAAATACTTTGTGTGCTCATTATGATTGTGTTTTAGTCTGTTGCATTAAATGAAGGCAATATCCTAATTCCAAACTTTTACTGTTGTACAGGACACGCCACCATTTACCGCAATCCTATTCTGCAATTGTTGGCGATGTCTCAATCTGACTTGGATTTGCGTTCTAGTACTCGCCCACGTCCACATGATGTTTTATTGAGTTTTCATACCAGGTTGGCTTATGTAATCACCGCGGTCATCCAGATCATTGTGCTTATTTTTTTTAAAGTTTTTTAAAAGTTTATTGGATGAGTTGCGGCCGCAGCCATCTCATCTTTATTGTCAACCCATTACAAATTCAACTTACAACCTTTGTGCCTTAGTACTATGAGCCCAATTGGGCTGCCATGATGCTGTCCTAGGAGGAGGTAGGGTGGGAAGACTCTCCAATTGTATCATATGCAACATGATAGAAAGAAACGCAGTTTATCGAATTTGGAGAAAAACCACCCTCACCAGGGACGCGAAGCCCTGGCCCATTCGGCCCCACTGCCTTATGCCAAAGTGCTTAACCACTCTGTCTCGCTGCCTGGTCTTTCATTGTGCTTTATGGTAGCCATGTACATTGGTTTCCACTTTGTGAAAACAATTAAGATCGCCATCCACTGAAACAGAAGGGGGAACTATTGTGGTCTGTATTAATATGCCTAGCCTGGTGGGTGGTACTGGCTACAGAATAGCAAGGTTTGAGTTGGTTGTAAAATCTTTTATGTCGACGGTCTATTTGATTTCCCATGTGACACATTGTTGTTAGTATCTCAATCGATGAATGGGTTAATTTTGATTAATAAAATAAAATTTTATGCCATACTTTTGTTAGTTTCTTATCAGGTTTTAAGATTTGATGATTGTATTTATACGTCCAAGGCGAATTTGTTATCATTGATGCAATATTCAATTTATAGTTTAAAGGCTAACTGATTTTTGCTGCGTGAACATTTGATGTGTTTGCTCTTTTTCAGTTTCGTTGACATGACAATAAAAACAATATATTTAATTGGGATCTTGATATGAATTAAAGGGGTTCGTTTGCACGCCGATATCATCATTGGGCTACATTCACCAAATTAGGATTTTACTTGTTGTTCGCTGTGCGATACATTTCACCTTGCAAACCTAGCAGTACATAGATCACACAATAATATAGTGCTTAGTTTTTATGAGAGGTAATTTATTCCCTTCAACAATCATTCACGCATAAGTAACACAGATAGGGTAAAAGCCATAATACCAGCTTTGGGAATGTAATTGCCTATCTAGGTTTGGTACGAAAATTGGTCCTTCTTT
>LJIJ01003901.1:0-16892 GCA_001718145.1 Orchesella cincta | reverse complement strand
GGACTAAAGTTGTAAGTTTCACATAAATGGCAAAACATTGAAAAATGCTTGGAAACAGCTGACCTATCGGGTTCATGCCTCACTGGAATATCAGTGGTTCAAAAATAACTCTTCAAGACAGATCATTTCCTCTTCTAGACAAACATGAGCATGCTATATACAAGTATCAGATCTGTAGGTTTATGCATTCGTGAAATCCACAATGGAAAAGTTTTACAGCTCTTACATACAATGGTACATATACATTTTACATTGCTATGTGGGCCATGTAGGTGGGTTTGAGCCGCTGTGTGACAGGTGACTGGGAAAAAATTTCAACAAATGAGGTAGCATTCATATAATTTGAGCATTATAGCGGGCATACTATAAGAAAATTGTTCACCATCTTTAACCCACTTGGAAATTATTATGACCAAATATTTTCACACGTGACGACTGTAGTACATGAAGGCAACTACATATACTTCATTTTCATGCATATTTGACCATACTCAACTTCCAAATTCAAATGCTAGATATAAAATTAACGACTCTGTTACGCATTCCTTCACTTGCTGACTCCTGTCCCACACTACGTTTAGTATAAAAGTGCAGAGCAACTAATGTGTGTTCTACTAGCTTTCAATATTAGCAACAACAAATGATATATTGGATTGTACTGAAGAAAAACGAAGCATGACTTAATGACTTGTACTACATATGTGTTGATACAAATATACGTACTAGAAAAGTAGTTGGATTTACTACTACTTTTAAGTTATTCCTACAAAAGATGACTTTCTTTGCATAATCATAATCAATCGTGGCAGTTTAAATATAGTATATAAGTAAAGATAACAGCAGGAGCCATGAAAAAAGACCCAAACCAGTGAATCGCAAAAGTTGCTTTCGTTGAAAGACAAAGAACTAAATAAATGCTTTCTATATTAGAGTTTGCATTTGGTTGACTCCTGTTTTGTCGGCCGCAGAAGATGTAACACCTAATTTTATTATTAATTTAAAAGTTGTATTACAGATATTATGTATATACAAAATATTAGTGGAGTTCAACTCATAAATGAATTAAGCTTTGTAAAAGCAGAATCAAGATACATTACATACACACACATACATAAGATACAAGAGCCTTTCATTCTGCTAATATAAAATAACTCTGAGACGTGTATCGTTTCAAGTACTCTAATGAATTCGAACTAGAAAAGTGGCAAAATGAAAATATAGCAATCATAGTTTATTACATTTTATAATAAAAACCAAAGCACCCAACACAATATAACCCAATAATCCAGAACTGATGAGACTTGCTGGGACAACCCAATAAATTTTAATTGTCCTGAACCCCACAAATAATAAGATCCACGTCATTTTCAGAGGCCGAAAAACAGGAGTCAACCAAATGCAAACTCTAATATAGAAAGCATTTATTTATTCTTTGTCTTTCAACGAAAGCAACTTTTTGCGATTCACTGTTCTGAGTAAACATTTTAAGCAACCCTTTCCATGGTGAAATTTTGTAAAAATTTACTTTTGTAAAAAGAAAGTTTGATTTCTTAGTAAGTCTTGTTGCTATGCAGAGTTTACTAACTTACAAAGGGTGACGTGAAGACCCCCATTATATTGTTTAGTGTGTATACCAAACCATACCAAACGCACCAATCTTTTCTATTCGTCTTCGTGACCTTTTGGTAACTTACCCATTAAAGCGACCCAGTCATGTTACTTGACTTTTGGGATGAGCCCTAAATTATACTCACAAATTATACTCGTTGTAACTTGTCCGTATAAGCCTTACTACAGCTTACTCTGCTCATCTCAAAAGCCCGGTCCGGATCCCCCTTTGTATAAATCGTCAGCCTAGACATCTTTTTCCTTTCTCTGGAAGTAATAATGGTAAGGCTTCTTTCTAGTTTCCAGTACCCTGTGAAACTTGAACCTTCCAAACGATTGCATTCAGACAAGTCTCTCACAAAAGAAAGAGTAGAAACAGTATAATGGGCAAGTTGAAGTAAAAGGTTGCTTTTAAAAAGCTAACGAATATCTTGTACATAGTTGTCTCATGATGTACCTAAAAATATGCTGGAACTTCGGGTACATTTCGAGGAGAAACTTAACTGGTTATAGAAACGGAGACAAGGAGCCGGTCGATATGATACATACACACACAACTTCCTCTTTCTTGCATAATACATTATCAATATGGTTGTGTATATCAAACCCGATACAATCTACATACGTAAGTAATAGACATTTTATATATCTCATACCATTCATGGTAGTGGATGGAGTTAGGTTAAGGCTGCCGTGTGGTGTTGATGTAGTGGAGTTGCACCACAAGAGCGAGAGCTCCACAGGTTTCGGCTGATGAAACTAAATGATTTATCACGGGTGCGTGGGATTTCCTCTAGTTTCTCTTTGGAAAATAACGTGGATTTTGGTTTGGCTCCTTGCGTCTAGTATATTATGCACATGAGTCTATCACCGTCAATATGGCTAGTGTGTGTTTCCAAGTTTGTTGGGGAAAGCTGATGATTCTAACGATTGGATGAACATTCTTTCCTAGGTAGAATTATAGCAGGCCTTCACACCCCTATTACTTGGTGTATCCATCGTCAACATTAAATTTATGTGGTTTACTTTCATTTTCTAAACTTTCACCATAAAGCTCACGTATGTGTGTGTAGGAATGTTAAGGTTGAAAACGTCGGATTGTAGGGTCTTTCAGCTCGTGATGAGATTTCTTTATTGGTGTACTCATCTGTATTGGAAACAGCTTCAAATATTGTTTGGTTGGTTGGATAATGTATCCAGGTTTTATTGCTGATGTATCAAAGTATGGCGTTTTGCGGTAAACTTCTAGCTGGGTGAAGCAAGTAAACACGTGCAATAGATTTCGTAATTTTGTCGACAGATGTGAATTACAAATTATTATGTTCCTAACATTATTGCAGAAGTACAAATCGTGCTACCGGTGCTTCAAACCATTTGGGAATTTTAATGTTGCATTAGAAAGTTCCTCTCTTATACGGGTACGTATAAAATTTGTAATATTAAGTAGATTCATTCTACCAGGGCTAATAACTTATATGTTAATAAAATCTTGCCAGTAAAATGCTAATTAAAATAGCTAGTAGCGCTTCATTTTGTAGCATGTTGTAACAACTTTTTTTCCCAATCGGAAGCAACAGTGCATAAAATTATCTATGCAGTGTTATGCTGATTCAGTGAATTTCCAGTGAGTGGACGTGGACTAATGTTAGAGACTCTACTTTTGCAGTTAATGTAGCATGAAATTCAGAAACGCAGTATCGCTGACGAGTAGACTTTTCGTTACCACACATCTACTAGATTCGCTGGATTTGGAAGCCAATTACATTTTAAATTCTACATGTAAGAAACCTTTATCGTAGTAGGTATTGAGAAATAAGCTTGGATATATCAAATTTAAAACTTGCACGGTTCCAGTTTTCTTAAAACTATTTAACGTTCGTTTTTTTTCTTTCGCAGCAATTACGTGTACATCATGTTACTTTGATTAGCATTAAAAATCTGCATAATCAATGACATGGTTTGGAATAGCGAATAAACCCGAAACTTTCGAAATCTGCATGAAAAAGTTTGCTGTGCTACTTCTATATTGCACCCAAACTAGACAAACACACTACTTAATAATGAACTTCGATTCTACGAACGTATTTTGTATGAAACATCTGCTTCTGTTTAAAATATTTCATGACAAACTAGGATTGTATACCTGTGTGTACATTTTTGAAAAACTTGACTATAAGGTGCACGGTGCACACATCTATTTGCAAACCATTTCATTCCACATCACCGCATGTATCGTCTGAAAACTTTAAACTGACCTAGCCCCCAGTCCTAGTCTTAATCATATGCTCCATGCCACGCATAAATTTAAAAGAAACGAACTGCTCTGAACCCGCATAACATCCATCTTTCTAGAGAATACAAACTATTACAAACACGTAGTTGCAAGGGAATGCAATCAAGTAAACCAGTCCCCTCACATATTGCACCGTCTGCAACTCGAGTAAACTTTGACGATTGAGAAAACTTGGAGAAGATTTCTTAATTTCGGTGAATGCGAGATGAATTCAAAAAATAAAAGTCCTTTCATCCTTCTCCTTGTTCTTCTTTATAATAATGGATAACTTGTTGGAAACTCAGTTATATGATAAAATTGCTTAATTTGCTTTCCACAAAACAGTCCACTTTTGTTGTCCCTTCAAACTCTACATTTCCCTTGGCATCCCAAAAAGTTTATAAAAAGGTGGATAGTTGGCTGAAACAAAGTAACTCTTATATTTTCATCCTCATCCAACCATAATGTGCTCCAAGCTTTTGTGGTTGTTTTTACTCAAAATTTAATTTATTTAATGTCTCAAGACGGAACAAAATCAACAGCGAGTTGGTCGGTTGTTCCAGTCCAGACCAACTTAAATAACATTAGCTAAAACGACATTGTCACACACGAGTCATGTCTTGAAGCAAGCCTCACCGAAGCAAGTTTACCACTTGCATCTCCATTATACAACCCATTACGAACTGAATTCTCTCAAATGATGTAATGTACCTGGAAAAACAAATTCTCAATTCTCATTCCCGACGAATCGTAGTAAATTTATGGTTTTGTTAATGCCTACAACGAGAAGAGACGTTACTTAATCATCTTCTCGTTCTATTTCCTTACGTGAAGGAAATGTAAATCCTGTGACATAAAACGGTGTGTGAAACAATAGCACTACATTTCCATTGTCTCTCTTTATTACATCATGATTGTTCTCCACAAGCATAATCAGGACAGTTGCAGATTGCCAGGTCGAAATGGAAAATTGCTGAAGCATTTATAAATGAATCGTTTGAAACTGTGCTCAAGAACATTAAGGAGAGAAATTTATCTCAGAATGACTTGGGTTATTACTCTATTACCACAACTAATATGATTAGAGTCTCAAGGAGCCACTAACTGATTTTCGGAGACAGCGTTATGCACGTTAAGTACTTCCTTTTGGGTTAGAAACACAATGTCTCAACATCTTAACCAAATTTTTGCCGGAGGATCCTCCTTGACATACTTAATATTATAATGTCAAGCTGATGATGATATGATGTTAACTTAACCCACTACGTTGTAGTAAACACTTGACTGTATCGCTCACGGTAATCCTACTCATAAGGGGGAAATGGTTTGCTAATAATCATCAAAATAAGTTGTAATCTTACACAGCTTTCCCCACCACCAGTTTCACCATGTTGCACCGTTACACGCCTAGCGGTTCAGGGCGACAAAAATTTCAGGGAGTTACACATGCCCTTTTGTGTAATGGTAACGATAATGACTAGTTCCATCCCATTTTCTGAGCTCTGGCGTTTTGCCAAAATAGTCTGATATTAAAGATCACGTCTGTGCTACTGTGGTTTGTACTTGCCTTTTTTGGTAGAGTGAATATCGAATGCACAGCGCAGCGGAAAAAAAGTGTCAAAACTGTAATTTGCAATTGTCATAGATAATGTCATTTATAGGAAAAAGAGACATGTTCATATTATCACGAAATCGTGCAACCAGACACACCTGACAGGTTTTGCAAACACTGAATTCCCTAATGGTACTATAATTAATTCACTTTTCACCGAAGACAAGTACCGTTATACCTAGTTTTGTTGGTAGCAGCATAGACAAGTAAATGATGATAGGATTTCGTGAAAACGATCCAGGTTTAATTAGAAACAATAATGTTAGCAGGACTAAAAGCAATGTCGTGTTTTAATTAAAGCAGTTTTAAGATGCGGTAGTGGTACTTGTTGTGGAAGTGGGAAAAGAGCTGGTGAAGCCGTGACTTGAATCTAGTGTCATACATAAATTACACCATTACCTCACACATTGTCTGGTATGTATGCTCGGAGGATGAATTTGCATTGCTTTTGTGCAGGAGAGTTTCACTGCATATACGGAAATATGATGGAAAATGGAGGAGAATCCTTTGGATTAAGGGACGTGAATAAAATTAATAATATTCAAAGTGCAAAATGGGCTTTCTCAATGAAAGAAGAGAAAGAAATTGTATATACCTATCCATTCATAAAAATTTGTTGAAAATAATGCATACCCGACTTGCTACGAGAGTGGATAAATTCTTCCAACTTGTACCACACTAATTTGTTCCAGTAACATGCGTAAATGTTCAATTGACACACATACAAGCAAAACTTTTGCAAATAGGCTTTAGTGGAGAACTACAGCCACACACTCTCTCTCTTTGCCCCAAGCAACTCGTATATACATACATACATACTATAGCGTGAGAGTATACATTGTATGCTCTTTCCCTAGAGAAAGTCAAATGCTTAAGGTAAAAGCCATTTTAAAAGAGAATCTTTTAAAAAAATTCTCAGAGGAAATCTAGGTTGACTGGCTGTAAAATGAAGTCGAAGCCAAAAACACGGTCGTCATTTCTCTCTAAAAATTATCCTTTAAAAACTACTTTTAAAACTCTGGTTGCGTTGCAAGCACTTTCCCAAGCTTGGATTAAATGTACCTAATGCACTTTCTTTTTATTTATATATAAAGGGTTCTCTCCATACTTATATGTTTAGGCTATCAACTTCAGTTTGCATCTCATTTTATCTTACTTTTTCTTCGAAGGAAATGGCAGCTCTTGAAGATAAGCGCATTATTTCTGCGTTCGAGTTTCAGTTGATCATTTCCTTCCAAGTTCTAAACACCTTTAGATTTGGTTGGAGAAGTAGTAAGCAGGAAAGTATTTAAATGCACTCGGGCATGCAAACGCAAAGCAGCGTCAGCAGGGGATTTACCAGTAAACTGAAAAAAAGTTTAGTATTCTATTCTGTATCCATTTTACAGCATTTGGAACACACCTCATACTTGCATATCCGCTCTTGTGTGCCATGTTTCAAAAATTGAATGATGGGCTGGATAGAAATGGTAAAATTTAATTTTTATTTTGGAAAATTGAATGAAAACTTTTTGCCAGGGAATAAAATATAATATATATATGCCCAGTTTTCCACGGAGGTACAGAGATCGAGATAGAGAAAGGGATAAATTCATTTTTATGAAAGAAAGCTCATTAAAATTTGGAAATGGATTTACACAATTGAAGGAATTACCCCTACTGAAATGGAATTTCTCATTGAAAGTTTCATTCATTCACACTTACGTAAAATGATACATATATAGTTTTGAGACTCTCAACCACCTAAGCCCAAATCCTTGTTGTTTCATTTTTGAAAATTCAACCAATCCGCAAATAGATTTCACGATTTGAGCTGAAGTCCAGTCAAATTTTCATGAGATAAACCGACTGGCAAACTGGAAGTTGTTGATAATGCCCTTATATGAAATGGACGCATGAAACCAAATTCGCCACATTTTCTCCACAATCTGAATATAGTATATGTGTATTATACGTGTTTAGCTGCCTTTGCTCACGGTAAACTCCTAAAACTCCCAAAAAAGATGTATTTTCCGATATAAAATTTTGATATATCAATCCCAACATTCCATTCAGTTTGTCTATGATGCTTCCTGCATCCAAAAATACCCCATTCTACTCCTCCACCCATTGTATTTCTATTGACTCAAGCTTTTGTGAGATTGCTCACCGTTTTTCTCATTCCATTGTTCTTGTAGATTTACTTTTTGTTTTCATTTTATTTGCTCAGAGGATTTCATTTTAAGCTTTTTTGGCAGTAGGAAAATAAAGGATATTTGTGCACTCGTGCAATGATTCCGTTGTTTGGCTTTTGTTGTTTAGAGAAAGCTTTCTTTCTACCTCATTTTAAGGAGCATACATAGCAAATAGCAAGGAGAAGGTAAACTTATCTGTTTTTTATCGCTCTCTCACATTCCACTTCCATTCGCAATAGTTTCTGAAGTCGTTAAGTGGTCAACAGAATTCAAATACGATCAGAGAGGCACATCTCCAGGTTTGCTTTCTATTTGCTTGGGAAAAGTTTTTATTCAAAGGTTCAAATGAGAGTGGGACACTAAAACGGGCCATGAAGTGCGAAAAACAATAAGACGCCCATTACTTCTGATTTGTAACTGTATCTGTGCAATAGAACTATTCACAGAATGTAATTCACTCAGAAGAAAAAGTAATTACTGGAGAAATAAGCCAGGTGCAACCGACTCTAAATTTTCGTTTCTGACCTGAACCTAACTTTTATATACTATGTGGTGTGATGTTACGCGTTTTGTGGAGGAAGCAAAAGTTTTAAATAAAGTATGCATGCATAAGCATTATATTAGTTTGCTACAATTTTCCTAAGCAAACAAATTTTCATAAGTAAATTGAATTGAAAACGAGCTCACGAAATGTAGAATGGAAAAGGTCAGCAAATTCTGACATTTATCATGTGCTCCACAACTGTACCCCTTTTGTTTCTGAAGTATTTTACTTGAGTAGTAAATATCTATATATTTCATTCATAAAATGTATATATCAGTTCTTCCAGAGAAGCTTTTATAAGCTCGTAACTGTAATCGTATTACTTATTATAAGTACCTTATAACTCTATATTTTCCATTGCACGTTTTACTAGGGTAAAAAGTGTAGGTATATAATCTGGTTTTTGAATACATCCGGAAATTTTTGTGGTACGCAACTCTGGAAGGCAAAACGGAAGAATGGACTATAATTTTTTGAGGATTTTGTATTTTTATCCCCAAAACCACAATATCATGCATTAGGTTCTCAAAGGCTCTCACGTATTTTATCATAAGATGATCCCCTCCATTCATCGCGGAGGATAATACCAAAATATCCTACAGCGTAAACAGAAGCCTGATACTATGCAACCTCGATCAGCAAGCTTTCTCTTACAAAGAGGAGAAGAAAAAACTATTTGAGTTTCTCCTCGTCAGACTTCCATCCCATCTATATCCCACGCACATCCCATCATCGCATCTCATCGTAGAAAAAGAAGCTTTATAGGATTGTGAACTAGAGTTAGTATGGCTTTAGCTTGGTTTTGGCTTCATTCGGAAAATGGATCCCTTTATTTTCCGCTTTAAAAAAAAGAATTGTAACCGTGAAAAGAGAATTCATGTCTTTGAGAAAAACAATTTCATTATTTCCTGAGTATTATTACTTTTGCATCCAAGACTCATGAAATGGGTGAATGAGTAGATACATTTTATAGCCCTACCACCGGCTGTGTTTCAGGGTGCACTCCTTGTGAGGCAAGTGGCACTAAAAGATTTATTAGTAATTATCCTCATTTTCTTTTCATACTTTTTTTTTGCACAGAGTTTTGCAACAACGGAATATCTTATTTTCCAGACATTGGATTGGATTGGCTGGGAGTGGTGGGAACTAATAGGATTTTTCTACACATGTGAATGTGTGAATAGGAGATTCGCGTGTTTTTCCCTATTTTATTATTGTAATCGCAATTCCGTTTCCTCGTTTGCATGCATGAGAAGCTTCAGCGGACATCCTCCTTCTGAAGAATGGCTTCCGCTCCGTTGCTGCAGATGAGCTGGCACGGCATGCTGTTCCTTTATGCATGCAACCGAGCTTGCTTTCACCTATGACTTTCTCTCTTTCACTATGGAATAAATAATTTAGAGGAAAGCTACATCCATTTGTGGGACGCTCTACTTATACCCAAAAATTATAATGGAATAACTTGGTCTTAAAATGCTCCAAGCTTATGATCATCATCTTTTCCTCTTCTTCATGGATCCTTGGCTTTAATTTTTCATAAAGGGCAAGTGCAAGAGCCGTATTCAAGGACAGGAAATGTTTTAGCGTGCCTGGTTTGCTTTTTTTGGTAGAAGACAGAGTCAGGAAGAGAAAGACGGGAATTTCTTTCCTCGTGCTTTTTTAGAAAATAGTCATCTAGCTCATTTTGGATGATCCATCATCACTCCCCATAACCAGAGGCAGTTTGAAGGATGACAGTCTATTTCACGGTATCGATCAGGCGAGCATAACTCCACCACCATAATAATAATAATATTATTCTTAATAATATGTCTATTCAGAATGATGCTCCTTCTGAGGAGAGGAAGGACGTGTTCACGTGCGTTTTCTAGTTTTTCTGTCTTTTCGCCTTTTCTCATCTCATTACACCCGAACAAGCTCCAGATGGATGTGTTACTTGTGTATGACAAGATTAAAGAAAAGTGTGTTTTTCCCTCTCGTTCACACTTTTCACCGTTACCATAACCCGATGGGGACAGAACAGAAGAGACTAATAATATATAGGAGACTTTGTTCGCTATAAATAGTACCAAGTTCTAAAAAAGTTGAGAAGGATATTGCAAACCGAAATATGGTAAGAGAGAGTGAATGAGCAGTTGGTGTTGGTAGGGTATGTATACTAGTTGGTAAGAAAAGGAGTGAAAAAATGTGAGAGCAATGGGAAACGGTGCATGAGACATATTTTTCCTGTCAAAGGAGACAGCGAAAAGTGCCAGACAGAAGGGCAATATTGCTCTGGGAGAGTACCTAACAGCCGAGAGAAAGGAGGGCTGTGAATGTGAATTGTGAGTAGTATAGCCCCACAAACCCACATTACATTTTTCTCACATACATCCATGAATGTGTAGAGTATGGTAATATACTTATATAGAAACAGGATCTACAGGTTTTTTGGGTTTTTGTCGTACAAAAAAACTTTCTTTTTCTGTCGAGGAGGAAGCAGGCCACATTCCGTTGTGTTCTTGCGTGTCCGAGAGAGAAAATGCATGTATAAAACATTTTTTGTAGCCATTCCCCGTATCTAGATGGAGGAGAGGTTGTGAATGCATATTTATGCACATAATACATAAGGAAGAAGATGGGCATCACGAACTCACTTCTTTTTTCCTCCGTCCGTGACTGGGAAGGCCAGGCAGGTATCATATCATCAGATATGCAAGCTCCTGTCTGGCAATGTACATATTTTTTCAATAGCCTGAAAAAGGGACAACGCCTTTGTATCATTATCCCCTACTTTTTTCCTTGTAAAACAAACTTTAGCCAGTGAATTAGGGATACGTGAGGAGAAGATAGGAGTTGTTCATTGTACTCAATTTCCTTTTCTTTTGCCCTTTTCTTTCTCTTCGTGTAGGTATTTTGGCTTGCAAATATACTACGGCACATGCTGCTCTGTATGGGATGCACATTAGCGAAAATTGTTGAGCTGAGTTAGCTCCAAAATGCTCCTGCAGTTTTCTCCTGGTGGTGTTTGCGTGGCTCTTTTTGTTCCTTGTTCTCAAGTGCTTTCATCATCATCATCATGATGCTCTCGTTTTATGGAGGACATAGAGATATATGCTCCAGTTTCATTTCTGGAATGTGCTATACACAAGCACTCTCCATCTCATCCAATTCACACAGTCAGTGACCTGACCTTCTATGTGCATGTGCCAAGTTTGATACGGATTCATATTTCAAGAATCCCAAACACACTACACCATCATACAAAAAGAGCAAACATTTCAATGTCAACGGGAAATAAAATGTGTGAGTCACTCTCACATTCCTTTTCGACTTGCTCTGAAGGTTATCTATCCATATGAGTTGCTAGTGATGATGATCATGCATGATGATAAATTTATTACAGTTGTCCCACTTTTTTGCTCAAATGAGGAGCAAGAATGTATACACCGTTAGCTAAAAACGTATCATTATACCTACCTACATATTCCCTCGAGTCTGGCTTTGGTTTGGTTAGAAATTTGAACGGAATGGTAACGGTACTTAGGGAGATCTGGATTGGAGAAAGAAAGTGAAAATTCAAAGCTGATTATACACTCCTTGTTTCGTGTCACTAGTAATTTTCCAGATGTAGAGATGACTAAGCAAAACCCAAGTTGGGTCGTAAGACTAGACTACATACACGTTTGCTCGTATCACGAACTTCCTGTTCCTCTCTTCTGGTTGAGATAGAGACGAGTTTCGTTATTATACGTTGCGCTATATACTTTCCTCCTTTTGGTTTTCCAGTTTTAAAGCATCTTGTGATTGCTGGGCTGTGAATGGAATCAGCCAACTTGCAGAATTTCCTTGCTAAATACATTGAATCAGCTTTTGTCTTGCTTGAAATAACATCGTCCCTTTCTTTTCTGCTGGAGTGTAATAATGTGTACATCTTTCTCTCAAGGTAATTTTAATGCGATGCACTATAAAACAAGATGTGTTTTATATCTTTCTTGCTAGTACCTGCCATACTCATTTTGGGAAAAGGTTTAACCATTGAACCACTCCAAAATGATAATCTTGCTCAAAACTGGAATTGAATCGTAGAAGGCAAATATAAATGTCTGTGACCAAGACTTGAGCATCAAGTCGTAAGTATTTTGATAGCACAAGTAGCAAGACGTTAAGTTTAAGGTGAGTCAAAACCGTTCTGTTGGAAGAAAACAAGGACCAAGATACTTTAGATCCTAAAAATATAGAAACTTGGCTTGATAGAAGCAATTGCCAAGAAGAGCATAATCATGAGTTTGTCCTACTTACTCACTAAATAGCGTCTTGTAATCGTAAGCCGAGATGGAAGAACAAACCAAAAAATCAGCCAGAAACCAGGAATCAATGTTGTTCTTATTCGTTCTTTCCTCATTATTTGGCAGATATACGTGCAAAATAATGGCTGTAAGTCAAATTGAGATCAACCTGCTGTCTCTGGTGCTCCATAATACTGATTTCGCGTATACAAATACAATCTCAAACAAATTTCGCAGGGTTTATCTGAATCCACACATTGACTTTAAATAACGCCACCACGCTTATTTATGAGAAATAAAATAATGTTTGAATCGTACAGATTTACGTAGGGCCTAAAGATAGAGTTATAATTAAATATAAAAGTATTTTTTCATTGTCTTCGTATCGAATTTACAACTGTTTCCATTCAGTAGACAAAATTTTAAAAGACAGTGTTTGTTATTCCAGTCACGCAACTGCCATTGCTGGAAATGGAAACAACTTAAATGGGAAACTTATATAAAAGTAAATGAAGGCCAAAACAATGAAAATGTAGTGGTAAGCAGGTACATTTATTAGGAAAGCAATTGCAAGCAAAAGTCATAAAGATTCTTCCGACCAGTTTCTGGAAGAGCAGAGGAAGTGGAGAAAATTTACTCTAAAAAAGCGACCAATAATGCCAACAATTCTTTTACAGAGAAAGGAACACATACTTAGATGCATAGTTTCACTAGAATAATAGATACAAAATTGTAGAGACTTTCCTTCTCAGGAACATCACATCAGCAATGTTATTCTAACCACTTAAAACTCACGACCACATACACACGAGACACTCGTGAATCTTTCTTTTTTCCAGTTGTTCTAATGGTATTCTCTATGATCCTGGTAGGAATTTTCCGGATGTTCGAGTTTCACTTTGATAAATTCTTTTCTGTTGGCAGAGTGTGCCAATTCTCGTTCTAGCTGGTAGCTGAGTAGAGTAGTACTCACTCTTGCTCAGGTAGACAGTCGACATGCTTACAATAAATCTATATAAAGGACAAAACTGGGTTTTTGTAAAGATAAAGGGAAACTATGTCTTATATATTCTACTCTACTCCTTCTGCCCAGTAACTAACCTTATGAGGATGATGCTCTAGTTCTACGTTCAAGTGACCCTGGAGCTACAGCATAATATTAGCTAGAATATAGAGCAGTGAGTTATCGTTATCTACCTCGGAAGAAAACCGTGGAATAAAAAAAAGTTTGAATATTTTTTTCACTTATCTTCTCACGCGTCCCCTTTTTCACGCCTTACCCTCTGTTATCTGCCATAAGCAACGTCTCATAACAGTTTCGTAGGGAGTGAAAGCAGACGCAGATGCCTAATAAATTTTACAATATAAGTGGGCCCCTGCAAAGCATATTTTTGGCGTTTTCTCCATTTCTCAAGATGTGCCGGAGACAAGTACTGCATTTCAGTGTCAGAACAGACCAGATCAAATCTCACAGCACCAGCACTGCCAAACTATATATTTATGATGTGGTAGAAGGGAGCCTGAAGTGAAAGGTTTACGCCATATGTGCGTCAGTGCGTCCAAATGTATTTAAATTTTTTTTTACTTTAGCTTCATATTTTTACGGTGAAAAAGTATGCCTTCATATTTTTGTATTATGGTGGAAATCCAACGTGTAACATGGAACAGGCCATCACATCAATGTCATTTTCTGTTTACGGCGTAACGGAAGATGCACGTCTTCCTTTTACGGGAAAACCCTTCCAAATAAGTTAAAATGACGATGCTTCAGAGAGTAAGGGAAAGAGAAAGTTACTTTCCAGTTTTTAGTGTAAATAAGTCCAAATGTATTTCAACTTTTTGTACATGCATATAAAGATCCTTGTTGTGTTTTATTTGAGAAAGTGGAAACGAAAAATGTGTCGGAAACTGTTTACCTTAAAAAGTGGATGGAGCTGTAATGAAAAGTTCCCTTAAAAGAAATTTACTCACGTCGGAGCTACAACCATTGTGCTGTTGTATACAACGCGTTGCTCTTTCTTGCATAAAATTTTTATTTACAAAGGAAAATGTACACAGGAAAAGTTTTCTATTGATGATTGGTTAAAGTGCTTTTAGCAACATTTGCATTTCGGGTTTGGCTTTGGCTCTTCCAAGTTCAACTTGATTTTTCTATCCCTTTCTATCAACATTTCCGCCGGCAATGTCAGAAAAAAGAAAATCAATTTTAGTCTTTCCTTTTTTAAAGTAAAATACAAAAAAAAACATGTGTACAGGACAGATCTTAAAATGAATTGAAGTAGTCACTTTTTTTTACTTCAGAATAAATCTGGCTGAGCACGTTTTCCCCATCCCAAATAATGATGATTTAGAAATTGATGTAATCAACCGAAAAAAACACGTAATTTATTTTTGCGTGGAGACATGTTATGCATAAACAGTTCCAAAAATTTTCCATGTGATATTGTAAATTGCATGAACATTATGTTCATTTCTGATTGCGACATATCCAAAGTTTTCAGACATGGTAAAATGAAACCAGGTAGGAAAGTATTCAATAAGCATACTCAATTCCTCTTTGTAATTCTCTGTATTTCCGACCGTAAAAGAAGGTCTATAAAAAAAAGTTTATGGACAAATTTTCATGTTGTTAGTTACATTATACGTATATTAACCTTTATTTTTTTTACATTCTCATGAAAATGAATTCCACACAACTTCACTCACAGAGCAACAAAATTACACGGATTTCCCAGAGATGCATTGCAAATAGTTTCGATGTGTGAGAAATTTGAAAAATATTCAATTCAGTCCATCATGACAGTCATTCAGAGAAGAGAAGAGAAACAGGAGAGTGGAAATCTGCGTCATCTTCCATAAAATATGAAAATGCGTTCATAAAATTTCACTCCGTCTCATTCTTTTCCTTTTAGCGTTCACTAAATTTTTTTTAAAAACGATGGAATCTTGTTTTTTATAGCGTTTGTATGAATCCCAGAATCTTGTTCGCGAAACGAAACGCAGCAATAATCAGAGACCCTTAAAACTTATATATGTAACATCGATAATCTCATATATTTTTTAATGTAAAATTATTTTGGAGTGAGAAGCCGAGGATTTAGACGAATACATAGTGAAATTCACACGATCATTCATCATATCCATTCTTCATATTTCATTTGCTTCTCAACCCCGACGGATGAATAATATTGTTCTCGCTCTCAGATGTATGGATCATTTTGCATACTTTGTATTGAATTAAGGCGGCAAACAGAAATAACTTCATTAAATAACCCAATCTACAGTTATATAAGCAGAGCATTTCAAGAATATATATTATAACTTCTTCATCATCTTATTGTTTGTTACATGAATGCTCGATTCCTACGGCTCAGATAACGCAGTGTGAATTTTTTGTTGCGTGTACATCAATTGATACGTACTTACATTTCGTGGAGCTGATATGTTTCAAAATTATTTATGCTCCTACATATCACGTCATCAAGCTTAAGGGTTGTATGTTTTGTGTGAGAGGGCGCTCATCACGACCATCTCCTCTGATCGAGTACCCTCATATTTATTTATTAGGGAAACTGACAGCAAATCTCAGAAAATATTCAGATCAAAATTTGGACCCAGACTTTCAATAATATTTCGCAGAAATCATCAGTTTATATATACGCGATGAAAGAGTACAATCACGTCACTCAAACTCATGTCCATAATAGAGTACGAGTACAAGACACTCCATGATTTATATTGCATAAAAATAATCGCAAACATTGGCAATTCAACGTAAACCATCAAGATCCATATCCTACGAACAGATCCGCCTCCCCAATTTACTCTTGCATCCGCAGCATTGTCATTACACAATGGAGTAGACCTATTTACTAGGAAATTATACGCTGGCTGATTTCGTTCTATTTTTGAACAGCATTAATTTGATGGCTGGTTGATTAGGGACTTCCAAGAAAAATCCGTATTCATTTGGATTTGTGGTCGCGATTGTAATATATGCGTCTTTCGCAATGCGCGAAACAGCCATTCTACCAATTTCGTCTGAAAATTTGAGCTTGAAGTTTAAGCCTTGAAGGTTCGGAGAATGTATCTTCAATCATATCAATTTACTCCTTTCAATAATTGTGAAGAGCTCTTTAATTTAATTTGGTATATCAAATGACAGGAAAGAAGCGTCCACCCACGAAACTTTCTTTGTGGATTCATCACTCACATCATTTACGTAATTTCTATAGGCAGACCCTCGTTGATCAACAATACCATTGCAAATGCAATAAAGAAACGTACCCGTTGACTTTCACTTAGCCTTTGATGAAAACATCCTGCTCTGAAACAAGCGCATCAATCCATTTATGAGTCATCATCATCATCATCATTAGTTAATGAAAAAAATGTATTTTATATGGTTTTGTTG
>LJIJ01003900.1:0-16894 GCA_001718145.1 Orchesella cincta | reverse complement strand
GCAGATGTGAAATATGAAATAAGCAGTTCCTCAAACTTCCATTGCGTCAATGCCTAACAGCTTCATGGAGTTGTTCAATCCAAACGTCGCAAAATGAATATGGGATCCAAAACTTTCCAACATTTGATGACCTCCGTCCAATATTTTTCTGCAGGAATGAATACCTCCTCTTAAGCCTCTGCTATGCCATTCTAAATGAATGGATCTTCCGGGGAACGGATTTCCTTGGTGTTGTTTCATTCCCTCATGAACTTGCGCACCTCATCACAGCTCGAGAATCTGTTGAGATGCTTGGGAACATGGGGCTCCTCCATTTCTGCAATTTCCCCTTCAACATATAGATTTGAAGGATGAGCCTGATTTTGACTCCAACTCCTTCGTCCAAGCTTGACAAAGTTGACGACCTTGAAGGAGAGAGCTTTGAGGAAGGATTTCCATCAGTGTTGGCGCAATCTGTAAAGGCGACATTAAAAAATATGAAATACGAATCGCATTAATACCTTCAAACTTTTATTTTGGATTCTGATGCAATTTTGCATACCTCTGGGAAGAGAAACTGTGTTTGTTTCTTCAACACCCCAGAACCATATTCGGGACGGGCTTGAGAGAATGTAGCCTTATCTTGGTCATCAAGCTTTTCGAACACATTGAGCCAGACCTTTGTACAAGAAATGCAAAACAAATAGATTAACTTATAGTTACAATTGCCTCGTAAGAAATGAATAATAAAATTATCAACACCTTACCTCACTCAGACCATCAACAGGGAGACGACCTCTCATCCCACTAATGTCACCCTCCGGTCCTCTCTGGAGTTCCGTTGAGACAGGAGGAGCTCGAACCCCCTTCTTCTCTTTCGAAACCTTTCTAAGTCTCTCCTTGAACGTGGCATTTTAAACCTTATCAAGTGGTAGCACTTTTAGTTGTATACCACTATAGAACTTATCTATCCAAGAGCTATAACCGAAAAGAACTTTGATAATTTTCTTACTGTTGTTTAATTAATAAAACCTGACTGATAACACATTTAAAAGCAATTCAGAGTAGCAGTTCACATTTAACATTGCTCTGTCAGTATGGTAAATGTGGGTCCGTATGGCTATACGACCAATAGCTGTCTCACAGATGCTTAGGTATAAGTGACGTGCTTTAATAATTAACACGTCTTTCATCGATCAGCAAACCTACAAATTTATGCGGAGTCCTGAAAAGACTTACCGGAAATCCAAGTTTAGCCAGCACACAAACAAACAAATACGGGTTTAAGTGCAAACAATTTCATCGTTCTCACTTGTAAGATTGACAAGTCAGGACGGCAGCCAAACCTGTGCGTTAATACTGAGCAATAAACATTGTTGATGCTTTGCATGAATGTTGTGGAAAAGGGAGTACGTCCTTGAAACTAGGTTTTCTGTACGGTACATTTAGGCTTGAGTATATGGCAGACAAGTCAATATAAAAAGTCACCGTTTTACATTCTTTTATGGCAGAAGATTATATAGTAGTCGGAAATGAAATATGTGTCAGACACAGAAATTGGTAAACCGCTGCCACGCTAGTCTATGCAACTGTTTATGGACATGTTTTTTGCGCAAGAACAATAAACCTGCATAAGGTGCAGAACAAAGACATGCTAAGTCAGAATTTACCTTTAATTGTTTGTGCATTAATTGACAAATCCACTACGCACGTAGTTGTGTTCCACGTGAAACGAAGATCATCTCATCATGTCATGAGCATGAATAGTAAATAATAAAACCAAACACACAACAGCTGTAGAGTGAACTCAAGATTGACGAGCAAAGTAATGCTTGAATTGGTGGGCCGTCTGAGGGGCGAAGTGATACTCGAACTAGTTGTTAAGGGTGGGCAGGAAATTTTTTTTGTTGACCTTTAAATTTGACCTTGTTAGACCTTACAGATGTTGCTCATTAACGAAAGGAACCGAGTGAGTGACATAAAGTATCGATTACTTTAAAACAGAATTGAAAATGTAAACGGTAACAGACGTTATCCGACCAACAATATTCAGGGTACCCCCTTCCCATGTGATGCGATCGAAATTAGAACATGCTAGTCTTCGACTTAGCATGTAATAAGCAAGGCAAGCATAATAACTCAGTATACGCAGCTCACATTACCCATCAAATGATTTCTTCATAGCGTGTCGTAATAAAAATATACCCATCAGATCGGTCATCCTTGGAAAAAAGGACAAGAATTTTACAACCGCTTTTCAGGTCATTCATATATCTTCCTAATCCTATCCTTTGCTCTGGTTGTAAAAATGAAAGCTAAAAACTTGAATGATACAAGTGAAACATATACACTGTTTTCTGGTCTTGGAACCTTTTATAACCATACCTACTCATTCATCTCTTCTTGCAATGCAATGCTTCTCCTGTTAAAATTTGCGCTTGCTCATTGACCTTTTTCAGTCAGTACACACTTAAGCTGGTAGCAAGCAACATTAGACAAAGGATGTGATTTTAACTTCGGAAATCAGTGAAGTGAAGAGTAATTGTATACCATTAAAAAGCGTGAAAGTAAGTTAATTTTTATTTTATCTACAAAGAGTGTGCGCGAGAATAGCAACATCGAGTGTCGCATTTTAAAATAATAGTTTTTAAACTTTTGAAACATACTTTTAAGAACAGTGCGGAAAGTGAGACGGAGTCTAATTGATGCACAGGAATCATGGAACAGATAACAGAGGAAGCTGCACCGCAGGAATCAACCCCACCAACCAGGGTGTGATATATCATTCGCAAGCTAGTCCATTGAGGATTTCACTTATAACACGTTTTTTAAGCCGCAAATTACATCCGCTAAAGGTACATCGCTACATCTCGAATTGTGGTTTATTTTAATTTTTAAACTGTTACAATAAATATCTTCTTGGATTAAATAAGTTGGATAAATTCTTGCCGTATTATATTACACTGCTAATAGATTCTTTTATACATTAACGCTCGGGATTGCCCATAGAAAAAATGAAAAAAGTCATTGAGTATCAATGGGCAACTGCATTTGATAAGCATGGGATCAGGAGTGATTGCTTTAGAATCGTTATTCTGAAGTCAGTTCTTCAACGTTCGGATTTTCATGATTTTTGTTCCTAGACCGTCTTGATTAGTTTGTTTGTCTAACACCTTTGCGGAAGGGATTTTTCTCAAATGAAATGCCGTTTTGATGTAATAAACGAAACTATACTTCAACTGCGTGTCACTTCGAAACGGCAATAGTTTGAGAAAAATCCTTCCGCAAAGGTGTTAGACAAACTAATCAAGATGGTCTAGGAACAAAAATCATGAAAATCGAAGTTGAAATGACTTCAGAATAACGATTTAAAGCAATCACTCTTGATCCCATGCTTATCAAATGGCAGTTGCCCATTGATACTCAATGACTTTTTTCATTTTTTCTATGGGCAATCGCGAACCTTAAAAAATATTTAGTTATAATCATAATGACGGAAGGAGTATCTTAAAATACAAGCATAATTTGTTAATTCAAATCGATTTTAAAAATGTATGATAATCAATAAACAATCCAATAAACAATTATTTCAACCCAAGTGTTTACACATTTTACATCATTATATCTCCGAATATTGTAGGCAACCTGAAGAGCTAAAGCTAACTTTTAATTCTCTTTTCATTATAAGCACTGCAGTGAGTAGTGCAAGTAGGAAAATATTTCATAGCTGTTAGCCTTCTCGTGTTTCTATCCTACCTACTTTCATAGCAAAAAAGAAACGACAAGCTCACATGCAGTACTAAAAGCAAACCAGACACCACTTGTTGAAGTACACTCGTCGTCAGTGGCGTGAGTATATTTTCTACAGTAACTATGCATCTGTTCCTCATTTTACCTGTTTAGAACAGCAACAAAGCAGGTGAAATAAGATGATTGTTTTTGAGTTAAAAGGAATCTCACAAACACAAGTTTACTACACGTGCTCAAACACGTGTAAAATTATCACTCTCAATATCTGAAATTTTCTGAAGTTTGAAAAGTGTCACAACTTCATTCATATTGTTACTTTCACAAACAACAAAATGACCGACAGGAATGAACGTAGCTGATAAAATTTGATAAATATAGTTGCTGTCATTGTTTACATCGTTGATACTATGCATATTGTATATGTATTTATGAACAAATGGACAAAGCGTAGGCTAGTATAATTATATCATTCCTAAACATCATATGGTGCACAATGTTTCGAATTTTGCTAAAACACATTCTCAAAATTTTAAACGAATTAATGATTAATTCGTTGGAAGCCGATTTTCCTCGGTCAACAGTTCTCACTTTGTTTCTATATGACTGAAACCAGTATAATTTAAACTAAATTGACTAGTCGTCAGTTACCGCAAAACGTTTTTGGTATTTCCTGTCTGCACCTACCTAATTCAAATTCCAAGAAGTCTAACCGCTGTACCAAGTAAAGACTCATGCTTACTACGTAACTGCACCACAATCATACTAAATGGGTTCCAAGCTAGTAGTAGGTATATGTGGTAAGCAAAAGTATATGAGCAAAGTACCAAATACGTAAGCAAGTATGCAAAGGCAATACTCAAATGAACTGAAAGTTTGAGTGCTATATAGATTAATTTACTCGTGCGGAATCCCGTTGCTTTGATTGCAGTTTTGACTATATGCATGATAGTGATACTTGATACTCCAGAAAATCCTGATATGTGAAGTATGTTCTTAAACATCGCCAAATATTATGCATTTTTCGTAGTTTCAGATTTTGACAGTGGATCAGTGTTACTTAACACCATCCAATGACTCTATTCAATGACACTTCTTAATAGAATGTTTGTCGACCCCGGCTCCCTAATTTATTAACTGTTACTTTAGGTACAATATTAAGAAGACTTTGTGTGTCGTCGTCGTCGTCCGTCGTCGTCGTCATGTCGCGTCCTGTCGTCTGTCGTACGTGTCGTCTGTCTGCAACGATAAACTTTCGAGACCGTTGAGCATTTGTGAAATTCTGTCTTCACCAATCGATAGATAAAGGTCAAAGCGGAGGATGAGTTCGAAGATGGGTTACTCCTGGGGTCACGGGAAACACAGGTCAAAAAGATAGAGCGCAACTAAATTGATAAAGCCGCTCACATATAGCTTATGATCACATCTATTCGAAAGGTATTTGCTGTACTGACTGATGAATATGCATCGCCAAATTCAACATCAGAGAGTTTTCGGAACCAGGTCAAAAGGTCACGATTCTAATGGTTCAAATGACCAACATGGCTTGTGATATACCATTCGAAAGCTACTGTAGTGCTGTTAATGAATTAGTAGTGCCAAGATTGAAATCGGAACTTCTGGACAGGGTCAAAAGGTCACAATGAACGGTTCTTTTAAAAATGACCAAGCATAGCTTATGACATACCGATTTGAAAGCCTACTGCAGTGCCTGTTTATAAATATCCCATTGCAAGTTGATATTTGAAAACTTCTCGAACAGAGCCAAAGGTCATGCACTGTTCAAATGACACACTTAGGGTCTGATATGTCATTCGAAAGCTGGTTTTTTGGAAGACTTTCACTTATAACACATTTTTTGTCCCAGAATCACCCCGCTAAAGGTACATTGGCTACCATCCTCGAATTGTCGGGTTATATTTGAGTCTTTTTGAAATACCTTCGAGCCTATTGAGACACGGAGCAATTAATTCATTTGCTGTGTTGTGTAGTTCGACATTTTACAAGTAATTTTAGAGTTTTATTCAAAAAGATTGATAGTTTTTTTGTCGCTTGTGTCTCTGACAATCAAGCAGAATGGATTTTCCAGAAGAGGTTCAGGTTCAAGATACTGGCGACCACGCTAATTTAGAAATTGGAGCAGAGGAAGTTGATAATCACCGCCCGTTTCAAGCATGCAACGTTCCTGAAGTGAGCACTAAACGACAACTGATTGTGAATCATTTTCAATATTACAAATAGTGACTTGTTTTTCGTTGTTTATAGGTTTGGCTAAACGTTTTCGAAAAGCTGGGTGCCAAGGACAAACCGGCATTCTCTGGAGCTTGTGCTGAATGGCATGATTGGGTGGATACCAAAAGACCCCTGCAGCTCTTCCCTGAGGTAGAGAACCTTTCTGAAATTAAACTTTTTTCAAGATTTATAATATTGTTATGAATTTCATTTTTATTCAGGTGGCGCCCATTCTTTTGATGAATCTCCCACAGAACGCTCTCCTTCAATCCCGCGAACTCTGTCGATCCTGGTCCAAGGAGCTGGATAGTCAGGTCCAAACGCTCCCATCCAATTTCTATCTGGATATCGAACTGGCAACAGCTGAGCGGGTGTTGGAAGTCAGGCAAAGAAACGTTTTCAATACTTCTGAGCAAATTCAAACGTTTTTGAAGGAAATGGAGGGGCACACTGGTAATCCCTTTCCCGGGAGAACCCTAATTTTGGAGCCCCATGATCCACGTCATTTGGGGTCGCATGAGAGGAACCGCATCTGCACGAATTACTGGCGTTCTGTGAACGACCTCGTGAACGGTATGGAACCTATGTTTATCAAGCTTGCCTTGCCATTTGGTGTCACCGCCACCATCATCGACCTAACCCGTTTGGAAGTTTTGGCTGCTGTTGGAAACTGTTTGAACCTTCCGCATGTTAAGTTGCTCTACATCGAGGGACAAACCGGTCTCCCTCAAACCCAGATACGGAACTATTTCCACACAAATCCGCTGACCCAACTGGATGATTTAGAAACCATGCGATTTAACCAGCTGGATCCATCTTTGTTAAACACAGTTTTACATTCCTGTTGTGTTCCAGCTAAAATCAGACGTTTTTGGACGGAATCATGCCAACACGGCCGTCTTTCGCTCTTTGAAACTGTGTCCCATTTCCCCAATTTGGAGGTACTGCAGTTTAGAGGAGATTGGCTGACCGTACAAGATTTCGAGAGATTTTGCAACCGACCTCAGGACGTCTTTGCCGCCGTTGAGGAACCTGGAGCTGGGCTTCTTTACATATAATACCCTAAATTTAGAACAACTTTTCACGGCTTTAGAAACATTTCGGGAGACCCTTGTTCACTTCAGGGTGAATTCGTGGGCGGCCCCACCTTTGATTAGAACGGATTGGAGAATCAACCTGCCGAATCTCAAGCGTCTTTGCTTCTTAAAGTATTTGGGACAGCTGCAGCCACTTCGACAGTTGACAGCGCTCCAAGAGTTGACTATAATTCATCCCAGCGGATTTGAACATATGGATCAAATGTACCAGTCAAATATTTGGGAGTTGGTCCCTTCCCTCCAGACGCTGATTGTGAGAGAGAAAAAGTTTGAACGAGTCATTTTCGAACAGCAGAGGAGTTTAGCAGTTGGGAACATAGGGTAGAACAAATAGAATGCACATCTCCATATAAGCCTTATGGAGTGTGTGTGATATGTCGATTTTTTGACATCATGGCGTACCATGTTTCCATATAAATTACAAATTTTTAACTGAATTGGATGGTGGTCTAACTGAATATTGATATCGGCAAGTTCTGAGCTCGCGTCGAATTGTAAAGGACTCTGTACAGTTACTAAAGAGACATGGTACGGCAAGAGTAAAAAAATCGACATATATTTCAAGCTGGATCGACCTTCTAGTTCTATTTAAGTTCTTTGGTTGGGAATGACATTGATGATGATTAGAATTTTAAGCATGCACAACAATTCATCATTCATAATAACTACGTATTGGATTGTGTCTAATTTTATTCTAAAAGCAAAACAAAATAACTATTGTTTCGCATCTACGTTTCGACAGCTATTAGTTTCACTATGTCACTATCTGATAATAATATAATGTTTCATGACAAATTAATTCACTACCCAGACTCGCCCAAATAATCACAAAAATGACTGGTAATTTTCAGAAAATCAAAAACGAATAAATAAAAGGTAGGCAATGATTAATGTTGATTGATCCGTCATAACTGGGGTATCCTGCGATTCATCATCATCAGCATTTGTCAAGGATAGACCCCACATTTCCGAAGTTTATGAAAAAACTGTCAGTACTGCTGACTCGCAGTGCTGTGTTTGAATTGGCAATTGTGAGAATACCTTATCTCTCTATTCTCCAGTTATCTACATGCAGCCTGTCCACATCAATTTGCTCTAAACCCTAGCACAATCGACAGCAGCAGAATAAATCAAGAGTCACAACTTTTAGTGCTTCCAAAAATAATTCGGACATCTTCATTCATTTTTTCAATTGTCAATTGCTAGTGATTACTTTTTGCAAATATTCAAGGTTGAGGACAGTTTCACTATTTTGGAAATGATTAGTGCTTCGAAATTGTACATTTTAAAGTACACCAAGAGATGGTTTTTTCAATACTAAGGCGCCCTTTAAAATTTCAAATGTGAGCTTTTAGGAAAATTGAATCTGGAGTTGAGCGCCGTCAAAAAGTTTACATTCGGAATGTGCTACATTCAACATGTGCTACGATTAAATGAGGTGTCCTATCTCTGGAGAGGAAAGTACGTACGCCTCACACAGGATTTCGTCTGGTGAAACTGTAAACACATCCTTGGTTTGTATGTTTCAGCCGGCCGACTGCTATAAAAACAAACAACACAATCTTTCCTAGTCAAAGATCTCAGAAATCGAAAGTAATTTTTTAAATTAAATCACGACAATTTATTGCTAATTTGTGAATCACAAATTGTGATACAAGGTAAGCATAAAACTTTTTTTCTGTCCACTTCAACCTGAAACATTTATATTTGCCCGAAACTAGCTTTTAGTTTAATTTAATCTAATATCAGTTTCATAGCATTATTTATCGTTTTTCTTGTGATAATCATTTCAATTCTTCATGCTCAACAATTTGCTATAATGTAGATAATGGTTTTGTCAACAGATTTTCGTTGTTAAGTTAACTAACAGATAATGGCTCCACCAACCAAGAAAGAGGATGAGGCAACAGGTGATTCTGCTCATTCTAATTTGGATCAAAAAATGGAAGAGGACGTCAACGATGTGGTGAATGATCTACGCTTCCCAGCAGATACTTCTCCAACGGTAATTATCATGGAATATCACAAATTATCGTCAACGAAAATAAATCTGTCGCGAACTCGCGATTCTCCTAGGAATTTTTAAATTACAATTCCACTTTTTTTACAGGTCTGGTTGAACGTGTTCTCCAAGCTTGATCCGGCAGACAAACCAGCTTTTTTTCGAGCCATGCCAGAATGGAATTCCATGATGACCACTAAAAGTACACAGTTCCTCGTCCCGGAGGTAAGTGCACGTTAAATTGAAACTTATTCAATAATGTAAATAGTGGAAAAAATTATGATTAGCAATTTGCTGACTGAATTTAAGGTCGTGCCCATTCTTTTGGAAACACTTACAAAAAAATCGTTGTTACAATCCCGTCTCCTCTGCAAAACATGGACAAACGGGTTAGACACCCACATTAAGAATCACTCAGCACATCTCCATCTCCCCTTCGAAAACAACTATAAGGAATCACATCCCATTCTGAAACACGTTCACCAATTCACTTCAACCGGAAGTATCCAGAGTTTCCTACAAGAGATGGAATCCCACCCAGGAAATCCCTTAATCTGGAGAAACATTGAGCTTCTGTGGCAAGAACCCCCAGGAATTGCCACTTTACCAGAATTGAAATTATTATGCTTGGAATATTGGAACAATGCGATACTCCTCCTCAACACGTTTGGACGTCATGCGCTCTACGCCAAAATTGATTTTACCTGCTCTGTTCGGCTCAATGGCTTGGAGTTGGCTAGGATATTTCATAGTTTATTGGATAATCTTCCAAGTCTAAAAAGGCTCAGCATGTGGGGAACGTCCCTCAATCATTCTCTTCTGATCGAGACCTACTTCAGACGAAATCCTTTGCCTCTTCTTCCGAATTTGGAGGCGGTAGACGCACATTCTCAGGAAGGAGCATTGGTTACCGCTGTTATCAATTGTTGCTGTGATCCACAAAAAATGAAAAGGCTGAAACTGAATGTAATTTTTCAATCAGAGACTATGATCCCTGAGATGGTATATAATTTCTCAAACCTGGAGGTGATGAGCATGCCTCAATTTTGGCCCTGTTTACAATGGCTTGGGAAGCTGGAAGTTGTTCCACCTTTACGAGAGGTCTACCTGGACCTAAGGATTTATGAAATGAAGTTCGAAATATTAGGGGACGTATTTACTTCCTTGCAACCATTTAAAGACACGCTTGTGAGCGTAAACTGTTCAAAGGTGAGTGTGAAGAGAAATGGAGATGGGGCGGAGAGTATGATCGACTCCCAACTTGCGAAGACTGTCTTTCGGTTTCTATGAAGGAAAATTGGATCCCCTTGTGCAGCTCTCCGGATCATTGACACACTTGACTATATTTAGTTCGAGGGCGATGAGTAATGATGAAAAAGAAGCAGTTGGCTTGAGTCCGGAAGTGGTAGAACCTCCAGCCAAAGACTTGGTGGATTTTTATGGATTTGAGGAAGATATGTACCGCTCTAATATTTGGGAGCTGTTCCCTTTCCTTGTATCCATTAAAGTTGGGATTCACTCACGCGAGTTCAAAAGAAGTGAATATGAACGAATTCAAGCTAAGAACTCCAAATCTGACTGATGTATGTATGCGTGAAAAAATCAATTTTTATATAATTGTATTAGCATACATACAATTTTAAAATATTAACTATCTATACTCCACTATTAGGGCTCCTAGTAAGGCGACTTACTATCATTCCATTTGTTATATTTTATAGGATTTTCAGACAATAAAAAAGGGTAAAGCTGATCCAACAAAGACGAGTATACGCATCTCCCCACATGATTTCGCGACAGGTATACTTTTTCATGTCTTCATCTGTTATATAATATTTTTTATTGCTAACAATATGAATGTATACCTGTTTGTTGTCTTTTATTCATTCTCACCTCCTGATCATAACACAACACAACGCTGATAGATTTGAACGAATCGTCTTTCAGTCTTCATATACATGTTCCTTTTCTTGATTTAATCATTCAATCGTTTATTTTCAATATTCACATCATTTTACTTTTTGGTGTCAATTTGTGAAATATAACCTGAGCCAGAAACAGCAAAAGAGAACATTTTCGTTGTTATTTTGATCCCCACGCCTACTAGTCAACTACTTAGGAATTGATCCTTCCCTTCAGACGCTGATTGTGAAAGAGAAAAAGTTTGAACGAGTCATTTTCGAATAACAGAGTAGTGCAGCTGGTGGGAATGAAATTGATGACGATTGGAATTTTAAGCATGTACAACAATTCATCATTGATAATAACACTACGTATTGGAATTGTCTCTACTTGTATTCTTAAAGCAAAATTAAAAAACTAGTGTTTCTCATCTATGTTTGGACAGCTTTAATTTCAATATCTGATAATAATATAGATTTTCATGACAAAGCAAATTAATTTCATACCCAGACTCGCCCAAACATCCAAAAAACGACTGGAAATTTCCAAATCAACTGGTATTATGGTGTTGATTACTTTTTGCATATATTCAAAGTTGAGGCATGAGGTTAGTTTCACTATTTTGGAAATCACTAGTGCATTAAAATTGAATATCTTACATAGCCCCAAGAGACGGTATTTTTCAAATATCAAAGCGTCCTTCAAAATTCCAACGGTGAGTTTTAAGGAAAATTGAATCTGGAGTTGAGCGTCGTAAAAGAATCTACATTGGTTAGTCTGAAATTAAGTTACATATGAAGTCCTCTGGAGAGGAGAGTATATCACACCAATCATCCACATGATTTCGTCTTGTGAACCTACACAATACACATCCTAGATGATCCAGTTTCTGTATATCCGCCAGCCGGCTGCTAAAAAACAAACAACACAATCTTTCTTAGTCAAAGATCAGAGAAATCGCCAGTAATTTTATTTAATTAAAAAATACAGCAATTTATTAATAATTTGTGATACAAGGTAAGCTCCATAATCTTTCTCTGTACGGCTACCTCAAACATTTACATTTGCCTGAAACTAGCCTTTAGTTGAATTTAATCTAATATCACTTTCATAGCATTATTTATCGTTTTTGTGAGTAACTGTCAATCATTGTGGTTCGTCATGCTCAACAATGTAATACAATGAACAGAATGTTTTGTCAACAGGTTTTGGTCCTGTTAACTAACAGAAAATGGCACCACCAATCAAAAAGTTTAAAAGCGACGAGAGAGAGAAAGACGATGATGCAACAGGTGATTTTACTCATTCTAATTTGGATCTAAGAATGGAGGTGGATGTCAACGATGTGGCGAATGATATACGCTTTCCAGCAGATACTTCTCCAACGGTAATTATCATGGAATATCACAAATTATAGTCAACGAAAAAAAATCTGTCGCGATCTCTTGAATTTCTTTTTAATTTTCTTATTACAACTCCACTTGTTTCAACAGGTCTGGTTAAATGTCTTCTCCAAACTTGATCCGGCAGACAAGCCAGCTTTTTTTCGAGCTATGCCTGAATGGCATGATTGGGTATCCCCCAGCGTACGACATTCCTCGCACCAGAGGTAATTTTTAAATTATGTTCAAACTTAAAAGATGTTGTGATATTAGCGGTTCATTTTCGTTCATGGATTTTTAGGTCGCACCCACGTTACTGGAAACACTTCCAAAGAATTCGTTGTTATCATCTCGTCTTCTCTGCAAAGCATGGACAAACGGGTTGGACACCCACATTGAGAACCACCCCATGCATCTCCACCTTCCCTTTGAAATTGATTATAAGAAGAAGCATCCCGTTCTGGAATATGTTCACAAGTTCACTTCAACCGAACGTATCCGGAGGTTCCTAGACGAGATGGAATTCCACCCAAGAAACAATCCACTTTTTCCTAGAAATATCGAGCTTGGTTTGGTAGTTCCCTGGGAAGAGCAAGAGTTGAACCCATCACTCACGGAGTACTGGAACAATGCGATATTACTCCTCAATCTATTTGGAGGTGACGTGCTACGCAAAAATTGATTTCACATTCCGCTGGATCACAATGGTTTGGAGCTGGGCAGAATATTTCGAGAGTTAATAGTAATAATAAAGGCCTAAGTCTCCGTGGATTTATCCTCACGAATTCCTATGAGATTAAGACCTATTTCGGACAAAATCCTTTGCCCCTCCTCCGGAATTTGGAAATGGTGGACAATGATTGTATATCAGACGTATTTATTTCCGCTGTTTTGAATTACTGCTGTGATCCTCCAAAAATAAAAAGGCTGAGACTTGAAAAAACTAGTTGGGAGACGATCCCTATTCTGGTCTATAATTTCCAGAATCTGGAGGTACTCGACACGCATCTTGATATATGGGATTTGGAAATACTGGCCAACCCTGAGGGAGCCCCACCTTTGAAAGAGGTGAACTTGCAGTTTTTGGAGACGCCATCCATTTCCGAACTTTTTACCAAATTGCTTCCATTCAGGGACACACTTGTCAACGTAGCAACTCCACATGTACGGGTGCTGGAACTGCTGGATAAAGAGGAGGGGTGCAAGATCGATCTTCCGAACTTGAGACGCCTTTCCATAGAATTTTATCAAGGAGACGTGGATCCTCTCATGCAGCTCTCGGATCATTGACCCACTTGACCATAAATCGAGCGAGTAGTTATGAAAATAATACAACTGTTCATAGTCTGGATAGTTCCAAAGGGACGCCCAAAGACTCAGTGAATTTCTATGGATTTGAAGAAGATATGTACCGCTCTAATATTTGGGAACTGTGCCCTTCCCTCATATCCATTAAACTTGGATACAACCATCACGATTTCAAAAGAAGTGAGTATGAAGCCAGGAATTCTAAATTTGACAGAAAATCTAAGCGATACATCAAAACGCTGAGGGTATTCATGTGAGAATATTTATGCAATCAAAGCAAAACTTTATTTTACAATTTACAACATATGTAGCTTGTTTAAATACTTTTATAGTCCAAGAATGAATAAAACTGAGGTGGAATAATTATTTTATATAATAAAAAACTAGTTTATGAATTCACATTTATCATGGATCATTTCTAAATGAGTTATACTAAAAGTTTCAATTGGTTCACAGGGGAATTTGTGCCAGACAAAAAAATAGACAATGAAACATTGTCGCTCGACCTACATGCATTTTAGTAGTTAGCTTCGAGGGCAGCCACTGCCCTTCTATATTATATTACTGTAATTGGAACTGGATAGCAATTGTTTGTGAATCGGTAAAGTGAGTTTTAACTAACTATACCTCAAATGTGATACGATAATTAAAGTTCAGCTGAAACTAGATGAATTTCCAATTCGAGTTTCAGTTCATTTTCACTATTTTGGAAATTGTTAGTGACTTGCAGTTAAAAGTCTTACAGCCCCATGAGACATTATTTTTCTATATTTAAGTGTTCCTGAAAATTCCAAAAGTTGAGCTCTACGGAAAATTGGATATAGAAAAGTGGTAGTCGTAATCAGAGTGTAAAAGTATCAGCGAATTTACATTGGTTAGCTTGAAATAGGGCAACAATAGTACATGAAGTCTCCTACTATCCTCTGGAGTGGAGAGTATATCAAACCAAACCACCACACTTTCTCTTTTACTCTCCACATGATTTAGCCTTGAGAAATTTACTTTAGCCTAACCTATACATATATTATGATAGTGTATTTCAGCCGGGCGGCTGCTGTAGAAACAAAACAAAACTTCCCTAGCAAAAGTTCCGTGAAACCGCAAGTAATTTTTATTTAATTTAAAAACGTCATTACTTTTTTGATGATTTGGGATAATCTCTACGTCTTCCTCGACGCTACATTCGTTTGACCTAGCTTTTAGTTTCATTTAACCCAATATCACATAGCATTATTTATCGTTTTTGGTGTGGGTAACTTCCTATAATCATTGTGATTCTCCATTCAACAGTTGTTATAACATAATGCGGAGAATTGTTTTGTCAACAGTATTTGACCCTGCTAACTAAATGAAAATGGCTCTACAAATCAAGAAGTTTAAAGGAAGTGCGACAGAGATAGAGAATGATGCAACAGGTGATTCTGCTCACTCTAATTTGGATTTTGAACTGGAGGAGGGTGTGACAGATGTGAAACATCCTCGGTTTCCAGCAGATACTGTTCCAGAAGTAAGGAATTTGGAATAAAAAAATTATAGTCACAGTAAAGCAAACTTTTCGCATTCTCGCAGCTTCCCTTATCCATTTTATTTAACCGTCTATTTGTCTCCACAGGTCTGGTTCAACGTGTTCTCCAAGCTTGATCCGGAAGACAAACAAGCTTTTTTCGAGCAATGCCGGAATGGAATTCCATGATGACTACAAAAAGCACACAGTTCCTCGTCCCAGAAGTAAGCGCATGTTAAATTCAAGCTTATACGATATGTAGTTGTGGCGAATTTATGTTAAGTAAGTTGTTGACTGAATTTAAGCTCATGCCCAGCCTTTTGGAATCACTTCCAAAGAAGACGTTGTTACAATCCCGCCTCCTCTGCAAAACTTGGACTAACGGTTAGAAAGCCACATAAAGAACCACTCAGCGCATCTCCACTTCCCCTTCCAAATCACATATGAGGAATCACATCCCATTCTGAAACACGTTCATCAATTCATTTCAGCCGGAAGCATCCAGAGTTTCCTACAAGAAATGGAATCCCACCCAGGAAATCCCCTTATCTGGAGAACATTGAGCTTTTGTGGGAAGAACTCACAGAGAGGGCAAATTCACCCGAATCGAAATTATTATGCTTGGAATACTGGAACAATGCAACTCTCCTAATCAATACGTTTGGACGTCATGCGCTGTTTGCCAAAATTGATTTTACAAGTAGTTCTTTTTGTCTGAATGGCTTGGAGTTGGCTAGGATATTTCATAGCTTAATAGATAATCTTCCAAATCTAAAAAGGCTCAGCATGGGGGAACTTACCTCCATCATACTCTTCTGATCGAGACCTACTTCAGACGAAATCCTTTGCCCCTTCTTCCGAATTTGGAGGCAGTAGACACACGTTATTCAGAAGAAGCATTGATTACCGCAGTTTTCAATTGTTGCTGTGATCCACAAAAAATGAAAAGGTTGAAACTTGAAGAAATTATTTATAGAAAGACTATGGTATATAATTTCTCGAAACCTGGAGGTGATGAGCATGCGTCATTTTTGGCCCGATTTACAAAGGCTTAGGAACCTGGAAGTTGTTCCACCTTTACGAAGGTGTGCCTAAGGAGTGGATCGGCATTTCTATATATTAGGGGACTTATTTACTTCCCTGCAACCATTTAAAGACACGCTTGTGAGCGTAAACTGTTCAAAACGCGAGTGTGACAAGTAATAGAGAGGGGCGGAGAGTATGATCGATCTCCCCAACTTGCGAAGACTGTCTTTCCGTTTGTATGAAGGAAAATTGGATCCCCTTGTGCAGCTCTCCGGATCATTGACACACTTGACTATATTTAGTTCGAGGGCGATTAGTAATGATGAAAAATACGCACTTGGCTTGAGTCCGGAAGTGAAAGAACCACCAGCCAAAGACTTGGTGATTTTTATGGGTTTCAGGGGGATATGTACCGCTCTAATATTTGGAGCTGTTCCCTTTCCTCATATCCATTAAAGTTGGGAGTCAATCGCCGCGAGTTCAAAAGAAATGCATATGAACAAATTCAAGCTAAAGACTCAAAAGCCGACTGATGTATACATTCGCTGCAAAAATCAATTTTTACATAACTTTGTTACCTTGCAAAAAATGTTAATCTAAATATTAATTCATCCTGATACAATCAATACTTTACTATTAAGGCAGGGGGCTCTTCCTGGCAGGCTACCTTACTAAGATTCCATTCGTTAATTTTACGAATTTGATACAATAAAAA